>SRPX01000510.1:0-18452 GCA_018360215.1 Claviceps spartinae
AATGATTTCGTTAGTAAAATACTTCCACGTCCAAATCGGGTAAGGCGTTGAGGCAAATTCTCAAATCCTTGAGGCGTATTCTCATACTCCTCATATTGCAGACATACCAGGGGTTGTTCACAGTTCAGTGAATTTCGAATGTTGAGGGGACGTTTGTGTTACAGTGATGACTGCGTTTTACCTGGTGTCTGAACTTTGCGGAAGAGCCTGACTTGTCCGGATCCTTGGCCTTTCATACATACCACTTCTGATATAATCATCTGAACAACTGAGAGGTGAGAGTGGTGCATCGGCACATAGTCGCCTGCAAAATGCGCAAAGAGTTGCCTATTGTACGTCGGAGGCTCGTAATCACCAACCAACGTGGTTCATCAAGTTTGCAGCTGCCATTCATAACACAGCGGGCGTTATCCTAAAGAACGAACCAATAGACAACAAGAAAGGCTCACTGGACTTGCCACTTCTCGACTGCGGCCTCACCCTCCTTGAACAGACAAGACGAATGAAAAGCGTCCTCAAGGAATCAAAAGGGGGTGCTGCGGCGCAAGGTAAGGCAAATTGTGCCTCGTTGCAGCTGCTCTTGTTGTCGTGCTTTGCTGGCCATCGCACACGAGGTAATACACACCAGCACACCAGCAAACGGAGCGTAAAGTCATCTTCAGGCTGGCTCCAAACACAATAAAAGAAGTCATCATGCACAACCACGTTGTGGATACATAGTGTACCAGCTGACGTTTGCTGTGCGTGAGTATGATCGGTGTGAGGAAGTGAAAGGGGGCCAATGCCGCAATGCGAGCCGGCTTTTGTGACAGACGGCGCTAGTGTTATCTGCAGAATGCACAGTGTGCGCTCAAGAAAGACAGGACACGGGAAATGGTATGTACATAGCATGAGTGGGCAACTTGGAACACCTTCTCTCCAGTATTTCCCGAGCTTAAGCAACAGCTGTTGGCGAGAAAACTCTTCCGAAACAGAAACATACCGACCCTTTCATCGTTGCTCGCCAACTCGGACAACCCCGGGGTGCAGTCTTCCGCCTTTTGTGTACGCGCACATTGTGATAGTCGCGAGCCCGCATTCCGTAGTTGCTAGCATTTGACACCATCACTCGAAGCCATGCAGCCCGACCCTTGATGGTTTATAGTGTATGGCCACGTCTGTTTTGAGCAGCCACAGCCTTTTTCAGTGCCAAAGACGACCTGTTTAGATGACCGGTTCGTCGGGGAAGCATGTTTGCTTCCTCCTTCTCTCGAGCTCCATCAAAACTCGACGCGATCCTCTTATATACCAGGAATTAGCTGCACAGACTATGCATCTGTGAGAGGCCGGCCCTGAAAAAAAAAGGGAGAGGAGTGTTGTGAAATAGTGATTCAATCCACCGAACGCAACTAGACATTGGCCACTGGTGTTGCGGACCAGCACCGATTGCAGCCTGATGCAAATAGGTATACCGAAAAGTTTGGTTTGAGTGTAAGTTGTCTCGGCCAATTTGGAAGATGTGTACTCGACTTCATGCACACTGAAATCGATGTGACGATCGCGTATTGCACTGCTTCCATGGCGAGATGTTAGCATTAAATTGGGTACGTGACTGCTGACGGACTGCGTCTGGACAACAAGAGGCAGTCCGGCGTTCAAAACGATGCAAAATCGCATGGTCCTGTCCCAAACGAACGTGTATGCGTGCGATCAGCCGTCGATTGTCAGGTTCAGAGGATTGGTGTGAAGCAGGTGCGGGAGATAAATCACTGTCGGTATGACCCGGGTTTACCCACTATTATTATATTATAGATGCCTTCCGAGAAAAGTCGTTTCCCAACAGCTATATTAGTTTCCACTTCTGTTCCTCACCTGTATCCAAAACATTTGCCAAGTGTGTTGGATCAGATTGCAAGATGCCCGAGAAGCACGCTTGTCTGGAGATTAATGTACATCGTAAACTAGGCCGTATTTGCGTGTCGGGACTCGGCGCCATGTATGTGCACGTATGGAATCGACACCTCAACAACGCCAACTTGTTTAGGTACATAGCAGGTGTCTGGCCGCCGCTGACGACCGGAGTACTCCTCCGAGTGTCTAGCGATAGCCAACCGACCGCTATCCGACGTGACGTACCATCACCAGATGCTGAGCACAACCAGATTCCAATGCTGTGCCTGCTGGAAATCCCTCGACTGTAGTGTCATCTGCCTGGGTGTGAGGAAGCGACCTTTGGGCGAATCTGAAAGAGTCAAACCTGAGAGACGAGACTAAGCCGTTGCGCGTTGGAAGTAGCCGATGATCTGTAACGTTTTGTACTTGAGACCCTCTGGGGGTTAATTATTCTGACTAACCGACCTATGCACTCGGATTGGCGCATACCTATGTCGGTGTGCAGTGCCTCCATGAATCAGCCGTATCGATGCTGAGGTTGGAAAAACACCCTGGGCCACAGGAATATCAAAAGGAACAGCTCCTTGGGGTATGGCCCTCACTGTCGACTGAAGGGTCTCCTGGCATTGGGTACTCCAACACTCTGTATGCGAGGAGAGCCGCAAATGCGGCACTGCGTCGTTGACATCCACATACAGAGTAGAGACTGAAGGATTAGGTAGCCATAATAAGGGAGGTCCACGCGGGACAAAATGCTCCAGTTTGTGCAACTGTTGATCAAGCGACTCATCAACTAGAAGACGACAACAAAGCCGGCATAAATCTATGGTGTTATTGCATCCCTCTTGATATCCTCAGACATGATCATTAACTTGGCGTTCGGCCACTCGATCGTCGGCCGCCGACGTTTTCGATACCGTACCAAAAGTTCCATTCGTGCTCCGTCAGTGTAGCTACAGTACCTAGGTACCTTTCCGGATGGAACGTCTCCATTGAAAATGTGGAGCCAAGTGTGGACTGCTTGTCATTGCTGCATCGAGACGCGCGCGCAGGTTCGCAAATTGGCCATCGGTCCCGTCGTCTGCTGTACGGAGTACATCGCACCTTCGCCCTGTCGCTTTGACGAAGTTATGCGCTACCATCCGCCAAGTCACGGTCTGCTAGAGTGGACCCGAAGGAAGGGAACGAAGTTGGAACTTCAGGAAGGTGGAGTGATTGTCGGGAACGTCGTTGCAAAGGGGTGGCGAAAATATTTCGTAGTGGACGACCGTCGACGGAGTAAATACTTTGCGTCACAAATGTGTGCGTTGATGAGACCACGACTCTCGGCGTCGTCTGGTGTTGAAACTTGAAGTCTGTCGTTGGTGTGCACTGTCACATTTCCAGCCGCTGCGGCACTTCATTGGAAGGAAGAACGTTCCATCGCCCTGTGGTGGTCGCTCTTGCTTTTTATGCCCGACACTCCAGTCACGAGCAGGGGCAGGGGCAAGGGGCAAGGGCGGGGGGCTGTGGCATGCGCGGTTCGCGCCTGCCGTCCCAGGGGCCAGCCCTGGCAGTCCTTGCTTCCTTCTTTTTTGTTGCTTCAATGTTTACAGAGTATTACGGAGTACATGTACCGTCCTGGTCCGTTACTCTTTCCTCCTCCGCCAGACCCCCATCAATTCTTCATCGTAGATTCGTGAATCGTAGCCCAGGCAAGTCATGGAGGATGCAAAGATGATATTTGTGTGTTGTACATGACTGATGCAACGATGCGGTCTGCGCGTCATGAGCGTCGAATGCAACTTTGACACGGATCGTCGCTGCGGCATAATAATAAGGTACCTACGTACTCCGTACAGGCTATGTACATAGGTATACCTACGGGACAGAGTACATCGGTATGAGATGACTTCCTAAGTATGTAATATAGGTAATTAGGTTCACCTACAGGCTACGAATGGCCTTGCCTTCCATGTCCAGACCGAGGCCGCGCCGTGCTTGTGCCGATGTAGGGGCCGTAAAAGTTGTAACTGTCGAGATGATAAATCGCGGGCGTCTGTGTGCGAACAGGTCGCTGCCAGTTTTTTTCAGTCCAGGTACTACTCCGTAGGCTAGCATCCCATCGCCGACAGAGAAACCCGTCACTTTCAAATCACTTTCGCCATGGCAGAGCCAATCGCTGGCAGACGACGCGTGGTTTGCACTCGATGAACGAATGCAGTTGCTCGCTCACGAGAGACTATCCGCAATGATGACTTCTTGGCTCGATGAGATACTCGGTGAGGCCAACCATGGCATTCCGTCATCTCACACTGCAAAACGCTGCGCTGGTACCGAACGAAGGGTAACTACTCTGTAGAATCAAAAGATGCCTGGAGAAGCACAAATAGGGACGTTAGCCTTTGACTTTGCTAGACTGGGCTCAATGAAGAGATTCCCGTCAATTGGCGTGCTTTGTTGGCCTAACTTTCCACGCCACAGTGAATTGAATGCGTCCGTCACCCCACAAACAAGTTACAACTCCCGTCCCCAGCACACACGTCACGACGGAACCATTCTCTCGCGCGGGGACACGGTAACACAGCGGCCCGACGTGTCTCCAAGGGAAGAATCATCCATTACTCCGTCCTATCGAGTGTCCTCCCAGCATCCTTCCAGCGTCCCTTCTGCCATGAAAGACCAAGACACACGCAGCGATGGCAGGGCTACGGCTGCAGCCGCGGGAAATAACACTACAATTGCCGAAGACGCGGGGCATGATGACAGCGGCGGGGACAGCGACGAGGATTCAAACTCACTCGAGGTAGATGCCCGACCCCCGATTATCGCCAGTTTCTTTGCTGCGAAGCGTTTCTGAGATAATCATGTGCTGACCACGGAGCCGTCTTCAAACTTCATCCGCAGGTGACCTTTGATCCGTCGAATCCCTATCGTCGAAAGAGCTCTCTCGTGACGTCAGAAGCCATTCTGCCTCACGGCCATCGCGCCGCCTCCCGCCGCGACCAATGCTTCGTCCATCAGTTCCTCGACCATCAACGCCGCCGGAATAGTGCCACGATGAGCGATTCAGAACGCAGACGATACCATGCGCACCCGATCTATGCCTCTCCAGACGAGCACGACGGCGAAGTCCTGCACAGCGACAAAAAGAGCCAGGAGAAGCTGGTCGAGCCCAAACACAAATCGCGAACGCCTTCACGCGTCGAGATAGACCCTCTGAGCCTTGATGGCGATCAAGTCGGTCAAGCTGATCAGGAAGCCTGGGCGACCGAGATGACCAAGAGCATGTCGCAGATGGACCTGACATCCTACGATGACATCCACAGCCGCATGCTCACCAAGAAACAGCTGAGCGACATGGCCTGGGGCGTCCGCGAACTGAGTCGGCGTCTGAGCAGCATGAAGATTCGCTTCCGCGTCCGCAACATCTTCCTTTTGACCAAGATCTACGACCAGGACCTGATACCCAAAACTAGAGAACTGACCAAGTGGCTCCTGGACAAGGAGCGCGATGTCTCGTATGTCGTATACGTCCAAGACAAGCTCAAGACGAACCGCAAGTTCGACGTAGCTGGCATCATCGATGACGTTGCCCAGGCCTATGCCGCTGATCCTGCCGTGGACTTATCCGCCGCCAAGGAGGGCATTGCGCGACGTCTTCGCTACTGGGATGAGTCAATGTGCAAGTCCCGTCCGCACATGTTCGACTTTGTCATCACACTGGGAGGAGATGGGACGGTCTTGTACGCCAGCTGGCTATTTCAGCGCATCGTGCCCCCCGTGTTGAGCTTTGCGCTTGGGAGCCTTGGGTTTTTGACGAAATTCGACTTTGAGGATTATACGCGTATCCTGAGCTCCACCTTCAGCAAGGGCGTTACTGTGAGTCTGCGGCTCCGGTTCGAGAGTACAGTCATGCGGAGTATCAAACGGGGGCTTTCCGATCAAGAAAAGGAGTCGGGCGAGGAGGAGGAAGAGCTGCATCGACATAGGGACTTGGTGGAGGAATTGGTAGGCGAGGAGCGGGAGGATGAGCACACCCATAGACCAGATGGGACGTTTGAGATACTCAACGAAGTGGTGGTGGATCGCGGGCCGAATCCTAGTAAGTTGCCGCAGTCGAAGAATGCTTCTTTTTAGCACTCTTTTCTTTCTGATTTATCTTCCATCTCCTCATTCATGCTTTCATACCTCCCTCTTTTTCTGCTGTAGGCGAGAGTCAAGAGACAGACACAGAAGCAGTGGTAGTGGCAGTGGCAGCCACGAAATATCACAGCTAACAACATTACCCCCTCCTAGCCATGGCGTATACCGAAATCTTTGGCGATGACGAGCACTTCACCTCCGTCCTCGCCGACGGCATCTGCGTATCCACCCCGACTGGCTCAACGGCCTACAACCTCGCCGCAGGAGGATCCCTCTGCCATCCCGAAAACCCCGTCATGCTTGTGACATCCATCTGCGCGCACACGCTCTCCTTCCGCCCCATTATCCTCCCCGACACCATTGTCCTACGCGTGGGGGTCCCCTACGACGCCCGCACATCCTCATGGGCAAGTTTCGACGGCCGTGAGCGCGTGGAACTCAAGCCGGGAGACTATGTCACCATTAGCGCGAGTCGGTTTCCGTTTGCGTCTGTGCAGACTGAGGGACGGCGCAGTGAGGATTGGGTGAATAGTATCAGTGGCAAGTTGGGGTGGAATACGAGGCAGAAGCAGAAAGAGCTAAAGGAGTGGTAGCTTTGGTTCTTCTTTTCCTTGAACTCCTTTGAAGTTCTCTTTTCCTCTTTTCTTTCTTTGTGTCTTTTTTCTTACATATATCTGTGCATGTGTTCGTTTGTTTGTTTTGTTTGTTTGTTGGACGTACCTTTTCGACACCCTTTTTCGATATATACCTTACCGACCACAACCTTGTTCAACGGATCTTTAATACGCCAGCTACATCCCATGTAGACTTTTTTTGGCATCTTCTATCTTTTGTTTTCGACCTGGGGCTATGCATGTGTTGGCATGGATGATGGGGGATATCAAGACCCTATTATGGGCAGGCGACGGGCAAAAAGACAACATATGGCTAAGGCTGCCAGGGCAACCGGGAGCCGTCTCCAACGGATGAGGGTGAGTGTTTACATCGTTTCATGCCTGCGGTTTGAATTGGAGAAGAGACATGCGGCACTTGCGCAACATACACACATTGGCAGTCCAGATATTGTGCGTATCGCAACGACTGGGGAGCGACCACTAGTCCCTTTCTTGATGTAGATCTCACGAAAATGGCCGTTTCATTCTATATATGTAGTCGCTGCGAGCCCTTTTCATGGGCTCTCTTCGGCGTCTTCCCGTCGGTTATCATGTAGTCTGATAGATGGACCTACGGAGGAGCAAAATACGATTACCTCATGACTCCTGTAGATGAAGGATGCGGAGCTTCCACTGGTAAACTAGAATATTCAATTCTAGAGGAAGACGCTTCATAAATGTTGGTTGAACACGCTAGTCAAATGCCGGGGACGTTCAGGGGACGAGGAAATCAGAACGGGATGGATTTGTAGGCCACATCTACGTGTCATGTATGTAATCGTGCTTGACTCTTCACGCCCACCTGCGCAGAAGTTGCCGGCTATCTATTTCTTGAGCGGCGGATCGTTTTCTACAAGTTATACATACACAAACATACATACGCGAACATACACACACAAACATACACATACATACATACACCAAGTTATCATACAATCAATAGAGAAGAAAGAGACAAAAGAGTGTCAAATTATCTAAAGATGTCTCCAAAGACAGCCAGGACCCTGCAACAATACAAAGTCCCACAAGGCCACCCCTCGGAACGAAAGAAAAGACCCAAAAGCCCAAAGGCCCGGATACATGTCCCACGAAAATTTCAATCTCGCTTCACTGTCCACACTTGCTCGCTCTAAGGATGGAGGCGGCAAGCTCTAGCAAATTTTGAAGCTATGAAAAAACAAACTGCTAGATGCAATAATGGCACGGGAATGGAATGATGGCCAAAGACCGATACGACAGGAGTCGAGTCGCGCGGCAAAGCTCCGACGCTAACCCACGGATCGGATGGTCGAGACTCGAGTGTAGCAAAGACGACTCTGACTGACAAACCTGTTGGAAGTAGATGACAATTGAAGCGGCTTCGTTTGAGAGCGCAGCTTGCATCTACCGCGGCACCATGATCAAGTGGCGATTCTCGCGCGTTGGCATCATGATGGTTGAAGGAAAGAGAAGACCTCGAAAAACTTGAGCGTTCGGCGCAGAGAAGAAAAGTTCAACGCCCCGGCCAGTAATGTGGGGCGAGGACCGACCGTGCGCCTGATGTTCTCGCACCCCTATCTGCACTGTGCGGCCCGAGATCTGTGACATCAACGCGCGTATTAACTGCCAACATGCTTCTCATTTATTAGACCAGCCTCCTCCCTTCGTGCGAGTCGAGCGCAAAGCAACGCAACGCAACAATCACAGCGAAATGGTAAGTCGACCCTATTCCTTCGTCTCTCCTACCGAAACGGAAAAGAAAAACAAACGAGTTGCCACAAAGGAAAGCAAAACGTTCTAATTGCTAACAAGGCCCGAAACCCGTTATAGCCGCCCAAGCGCAAACCTCCTCCCGCCCGCCCTGCTGCCTCCATCGCCGCCTCCGCCGTCATACCCCCCAAGGCGCGACAATCAAAACTAGCCAAGGAGCACAACATATCAGCGCAGGAAGAGAGTGAGATTCAAGAAGCCTGGAGTCTATTCGCGGAGCCGATGGAGGGGGAGAAGAAGGGGGTGTTGCCAATCGATGATGTGAAGTCTGCGCTGATGTACGTGCCCGTGAAAAAAAAACCCCCATCTACCTACCTATCTATCTATCTATCTATCTACGAGACAACCTGCCATCATAAAAAAAAAACGATGATATAAAAACAGAAACTACAACAGCGTCCTTGAATATGCATATATACCACCATCGCCCATATACCAACGCGCATTATTATTATTAACACGCCTGTAACAGAGCCCTAGACGTTCCTCCCTCCTCCCAAGCCCAACTCCACGAGTTTCTCGACATTCTTGACCCCGAATCGGACGGCTATACTACCTATGAGCCCTTCTTCGCCATCTGCGCACTACAATTCCACGCGCGGGAACAAAACGATTCCGAGGCCGCGCATCAGGCGCAGGTACTGGAGGCGTTTCGGCTCTTTACGAATAATCAGGAGGGTCCTATTACGCTGGCGCATTTGAGGAGGGTGGCGGCGGTGCTGAAGGAGGATGTGGATGATGAGATGCTCAAGGATATGATTCTGGAGGCGAATGGCGGAGGAGGCGTGGCGAGAGGGGTGCGGATGGAGGAGTTTGATGAGGTGATGAGGAATGCTGGCGTGTGGAGGTAGCGTTACGGGCGTGGAGGCCTACACCTTTGGTTTTTTTTATGAGGGTGTTGGAGGGGAGTGGCATGTTCGTTCGTTTGTGTACGCGGCGCATTTGCGTATATATAGTAGCAAGCATTTGAATGGTTTAATTTCCTACTTCGTCTATTTCATCTCCAAGACAAGTCTAGGTAGTCTTTTTTATTTCATGATCCAATTTGGGGAGGGTGCATCTCGGAGAATGATCATGGTGGGTTGGCCATGGAATTCGTCTAGCACGAGTCCACGACGTGATTGAACGCGCGTGCATCTCTAGACTACAAGCCTCAAAGAAAGGAAAGACCGGGAAAAAAAAAAGAGAAAGCACAGGTGACAAGTAAAATAGGCCGGCGTCTTTCCCAACGTTTACATGGCCGTTGGGAGCCTTGTGCCCTTTTGTGTTCTTTATGAAAACGCTGCATGCTCTTAGGTCCACTCGCGCTGACACGGGTCGTCCTAGAGGGAGGATGTCGCTTGCTGCATGTAGATATTCATCACCGCAGAGCAAAAAATTATGGTCTCGATGGAGCCTCAATTCGAACAGGCGGTGCGTTAGACGCCTGCTGCGAGTCATCTCCCTCCCCCGTCTTCATCGACTCTGGATCCTTGAAGCCAGAGTGATCGCGGTGCCGCTTGTAGAAATAGTTATCAGGCTTAGGCTTTATCTCAGGAGGCAGCTCCTCAAGTATGCAGGCCAGCATAGCATCGATCGAGTTCTTCTTGGAGGCGTCGCGGTGCCAAACGGTGATGAGATGTGCGTTGAAGCGGACGGAGAGGCCGACGCCGCAGAGCTGATCGTCTGTTGCATGTTAGTGGGCAAGTTGGAGAGGAGAACAAGGAGGGAAGGCATGACACTTAAGACATGGATAGGTGACTAAGACAGGAGTGAAGGGGGTAGAAAAAGACGCACCATCGTCTAAAACGCTCTGCAGTTTCTCTCCGATGGCCAGCAGCTGCACTCTCGTCCAGATGGCAGGCCCCGTGGCCTTGGGAACACGAAATGTCCAGCTCCCGCCGTTGATGTTACGGCGGTCCTCCCAGATAGGCCTGAATCCCTGCTTGAAGAGGTATATCGACTCGCGCGTCTTAATTTGGTCCACAGGGGTATTGTTGTTGTAGCGCCAAAAGGCTTGGACTGACTCAATGGGGTCACCGAGCTGTTCGAGCTGCACGTTGTATTCGCCGCCGTCGGGTTTGTGGTCTTTGGATTGCCTAGGATTTGTTAGTGAGCGGGAGGCAGCAGAATAGGAGTGAACGAGCGATCGATTGAGCAGGTCTGGGAAAAAGGAGGACAGGCAGAACAAGGAAAAGACAGGAATGCCGAACCTGTCAAAGTAGACGTTCCAGTAGTGTTGGATAGGCAAGGGGCGCATGGTCTTGAGAAAGTTGCGCTTGGCATCGTCGCGCTGCTCGGCGGGCGACTGCGTTTCCGCGGCCGAGGTGCTCTGCGACAGCCCCGAGAGGCCGCGAGTGACGAGCTGCGGCGGCATCGACATGGCAACGGATAGTGTACCTATGGTCTTTCTGTCGTTTTTATCGTTTGTCTCAGTCGTCTCTCGTCTGTAGTGCTTCGTCTCGTCTATCGTCTTATCTATGTCGTCGACCGTAGATGGTAGGGATGCAGGAGGGAGCTGAGTGTGACAGCAGCGAGCGCGAGGTGGCTTCATGTTCCATCTTTACGAATAGTGACGCCGGTGGACCGTTGTTCATCCACCCAAGCCACGTTGGCGGCCACGTTGGTCATTGTTACATTCTGGCCTTGTTTCAGATTGCTCAGTCCTGGCTGGCGTGTTTGGCGTGTTTGGCGTCAACCCCCTGCGTCCTGCTGATGATGATACATGTACATAGTTTGTCATGTAGGTATGTAGGTAGTAGGTACTGCTTTGCACTTTTGCTTGCATCTTGTCCATACATTTGAGTTATTAGGCTTTGTTGTGCATGTGCAAGTTCCCTGCAATGGCCAGCCGTCGCTCCTTCCCTTGTGACGACCGCGACGCCCCTGTTTTTTTCTTCGACCGAGGTTCTCGGTCCCGACTCCGAAGTCGCGCTCAAGCGCCTTCTGCGACAATCTCCCCCAGCAGGAGATACGACAAGTTCTGCCCGCATCGGGCTATGACATTAGACATCGCTGCTGTAACCGGCGACAGCAGCTGGTCACTTTCCCATATATTTTTCTTGATTATTATTAGTACTAGATAGGTGTTGCATGTATGTATGTACATAGAGCACCTAGCCTTAGACCGTCTACTCGCCCCAAGGGAGGCTATGCGGAGGGGCGCACTGCGCCCCACTGCCGGCGACAATCAAACTATCAGACCGCGACGCCCCGTCTTGGCGCCTTGGCAATGTTGCGTGTACATACATATTAATGTAAACGCTGTTCCCTTTCTCACGCCAGCCACACGAATATCTTCCAATGCCTTCAGATCCTTTGCATATTCTTCATACACGCCGAAACTAGTCAAAACCTCCGCTCTGAAGGGCCCGATGGCTGTAGCCTGTAACAGTTGACTATAAGGGGCGTCACCAGGCATCTCCAGCCGCCAACACGCCGCCGCCCCCGGCCCATGCACTCTGCAAGCCGCTCTCGCCAGCACCACCAAGTTGTTGGTGGACACACACTCACAACTTACAAGTTAAGCTACCTACATACCTACCTCCAAAAGTCCAGGATATACCTTGAACGCTTTAGACCGGCCGTCCCCGACCAACGGCAGGCCTACCTACCTACTCGTAGACTCCGAACTCGACGGCATGGCCAAGTTTTGCTCTCCCGGACAAGACATAGGTATGTACATACAAATTACGACTCGCCTTACAGGTCCAGTCCACCCACCCTCCCGTCCTACAGTCCGGACACGCGTGGCTAGCCTCGAGGATAAGTAATGCCTGATTTAGATGTATGTAATTCCCCCATTTCGCACACCAACGTACCAATGTACTTGTGACCGTTCTTGGTCTCGTGAAGTGGCGATCGTATGAGCGTTCGACAAGGGGAAAGTGAAGCGCGAGATAAAGCGAAGCAAAAAGCTTAAGTGGAGGGTATGAGTAAGGGTGAAGTTGAGATGAGACCGGGACAATGAAACCTTTACCAGGAAAATTCAGTAGGTAAACAACCTGGGCCATGTACCGAAATAGTTAAAAACGCCTATCTACTCCGTGATCATCATGGAGGATTCCCTTGATATTGTTGGAGTCACACGCGTGCATTGTGTAGCCTTTGTGGCATGCTTCATGTCAGCAAACTTCACACACAGACCAGCTCACCGAATAAAAAGACTCTTCTTGTTTTTGTCAAGAAGCAAACAGCATTTGCTGACCTCACCTCCTCACCTCCTCAAGTTCCAAGTCATAGTTTCCCTCACCGCTGAAATGCTGATAAAGACTTCAGTTTCTAGTCTGAGAGGCGTCGAGACATACTTTCATCACGTCTTTTCGTACTATGGAGTAAGTCATTATGTATTGTGTCCAGATATACTCGGACATGCTTCCATATAGCGAGCGCCGATTCGGCACTTTGCCCGACAAACATAGTTTCGACTTACATATACAGTCCGCGGCTGCCTCGACTTTGATCCGCCTCGACTAAGCCCTTCGCCACACTAATACAGTTTGCAGGGACTACTCCGTAGGTATGTAATAGCTCGTCCAGGGCGACTACATATGCTGCCCCGGCCCACGAGACCATGGGTGTTACAACACAAGAAGTACAATAGGCCGAAATTCGACTTGTATTTTGACTTTATGGACCGAGAACAAGAGAAGAAAGAAAAAGCAAAAACACAGTATCACAGAACAAGAACTACGATAGGTCGGAATCATACAGATTCGGAATTTATGGACTGAACATAAACAAGAAATACATAGACAAAGCGAAAACACCAACTACAATGCGCTTCATGATACACACCCATTCAATCCTCTCCTTCACTACCATCGTCATCGAAGCCTGCTCCCTTCACTTTCATTCCGATCAACCAAGCCATTAAGATTGCTTTGCTGCCAGGTCCCCTTCGTCACGGAAGTTCTCATCGAGAGCTCTGTAGCAATATCTCCACTGCTCGAGCCACTTGGTTTCGCTAGTTAGACACGTTTGTGCCTTGTTATCCCCGGAGTCTCGACAAAAGATCATCGCTTCGTTTATTCACGTCTGCCCTGCTAGGCCCATACGGGACGTCTCTTTAACTCTGCTGTGAGTCGCGCTGTCGTAGCTGCGCTCTTCTCGATAGCATCGTCGTATGAGAAGGTCAGGTTGTTCGACGCTCTGGCATGAATTTGTCATTATGATTTCGAGCATCGGCTCATAATTGCAGGCTCTTTTCCGCTGACCGTACAGCGCCTTGACCTGTCTATCTAAAGGGGAGGGCAAGATAATACCACCAACGGAAAAAAATAGCAGTTCCTAGCATCGTTCCACGCTTCACCGTATCATCGACTTCGACGACGCTCCATTTTAGTTCTATTTGGGCTTCTAGATGGAATCACGTATGATATCAAAGGAGTACACACTGTTGCAGGTAAGAATGATCCCTCCAGGCTGTACTGGTATGCTCCAGCCACTTGATACAGCAGTAAATCTCCGTTCAACTCCTGGCTTCGGGATATGGAATCACTGTTGCCCGCAATAGTGTGTACTCCTTTCGTGTCATACGCCATTCCATCTGAAGGCCGAATGAGACCGGACTGTCGTCGAAGTTGATGGTACTGTTGAGGGTGAAAAGCCGCAACTTACCAGGCACTAAAGGCTGAAAAACACGACGTAAAAATCGCAAGAACTTGTTAACTATTTCTGCGTATTCGACCGGTCGCTTCGACGCCTGTTTTGTGAGTCGACGAGGCACGATATTCCATCGGACTATTCCTGGAGATGGATCTAAGCGTGGTTAACGACTTCATTTTCTCCGAAGGCTAGTTTTGAACCACGCTTGGAATCAACTCCCGGCATAGTCGCAAGGAATGGCGTCGGAAACAGCCAGTACGGACTGACTAGGATATGTTCCTTCCTTCGAGCGCTAACGTCAAGCTCATTCTCTCCTCCAATGCCGGCCAGTATGGCCGACAACTGTTCCTTCGTATTTCCTCATCTGAGGCGCATTCGTTCCACCATCTATTGACATATAGCGCGTCGCGGTGTCATGAATTAAGCGGCTACCTCACGGATATAGGGCCTTCGAGAGCCATCCTCAATGCAGTGATGGCTTGCGCTTGCCTCTGAGTTCTTGATACGATGATGTGATAAGAGTTACAATCGCTCAATTTTTCGGCGTCTTGAATATTTTCGTGGTGTGCCGAGTTCGCGGGTGGTTAAGGGGCTAATTTTGAGGCCAGGACTTTGGTGTTAAGGTGTTACAAGTCCGTTGCTCGATACATAAAGGCGTTGACATCGCGAAAGCGCTCTGTAAGCTGTCAGCAAAAACTTACTCATGAATTATGAGTCGTGAGGTACACAGCGTAGGTGGTGTAGGTAGAGGCAGATAGTAGAGACATAGATAGTTTGGGTAGAACTTGTTGAAAGTTGAGAGTGGTTTGCGGACCAGCACGCCTCCCTGCCCGCTGCGAAGTTCGAACAATAGCCTTCGGTCAGCTTAGGTGTTCTTCACCGCGCGAGAACTCGTGTGGGAGCTTTGGTATGAGAAGCAGCGCCCAGACGTTTCGAAGGGCGTACGACCTTTAAATAAGTTTAAGCAAGGACTATAAGTAGATGAATTTAGGCTGCCCTTACCAGATTCAACGGCTGAGGTGACGCCCATGGACAAGGAGGAAACGATAACGTATGTGGATTTCTTCATGAAAGAGACAGACACGTCGAAGCTGACGTTGGGAAAAAATCGCTGGCCATGACTACCAATCTTGGCATCGCGGCGTCCATGCTGTGGAGGGCTGCGGCAGCCGACACCACTATATACTCAAGAGCAGAGACACGGGACTGGAAGACTGGGATCGGCTCACAGATTCAGAGACCATTGACGTGTTTCTGATTGATTTTGTGTGCCGCCATTGTGTGTCTGTGTGAAGTTATTTCGATGATGATGCTCTGCGCGATTTCTTAGACGTATGTAGATGCACGACTGACCAGGCGTCCAATTGAACACCTTACGACAACAATGCTCTCACACTAGGCCATGATTCCCATGCGAGATCAATTGTCATTTTGCTCGTTATTGAGGTTGTGCATCAGCATGAGAGGCATTCCGATACTGAGATGCGGCGGCGATGTTGGGATAAACGCGCAGTCGGTGTTCGGGTATTGTATCCTTCTTCCCCCCCGATAAAACTCCGCTTATCACAACAAACGTCTCACACACACACGCTTATTATTAAACATACATAAAAAACGACGCGTCGATTTGAGACTAATTCGCAACGCCTCGCGCATCTACAGGACTACCCGTGCTGCTGAAGCAACCTGGCGCCGACTAACACAATGCCTCCTGACTCCCAAACTTCCCCGCAACGCCAAAAGCCAGACCCAAAGCCAAAGCCGCTATCCGAACGAATATACTACACGCATCATACACGAGATCGCCAAACATTTAGCAATCAACAACGCCTAGAGGTGCTAGCCTACCTCAAGAATCATGTAGTCTACGCCCCGACAATGGCCCCAAGTAAACGCGGCGACTGGAGGCCAGCCACAATACCTGAAGCCGCTGCGTTCTTCAATATCAGTCACCATACGATTAGATCGTGGCGGAGGCAACAGGACAAAATTCTTGCAGAGGCAGGTCTCCCTACTTCGGAACCTCCTCCTACCTTGACAGTTGAGACCCGGACGGTGGGTGAGAATACTCCCCCAGTGCCAGAGACAGCACAGAGCTCCGAGACGACGACAGCACGGAGCTCCGAGGCGACAACAGCACAGATCCCCAAGACGACGGCGGTACAGAGCTATGCGTTGACGACGACGCCGACACCCAACCCGAACCCCATCCCGCAACGCAAGAGGCGCGGACCAATGCCAAAGTCATTCTCCGAACGAGAGCCGAAGCGCTTAAAGCCTGTCACGCAAATCCAACGAACATACAACAATAGACAACGCATCGAGGTGCTAGCCTACCTTCAAAATCATATCGTCTACGCGCCGACAATGGGTCCAGCTCAACGTGGCGACTGGAGACCACCTACAATAGGTGAGGCTGCTGATTTTTTCAAGATCAGTGCCAACACAATCAAGAGCTGGCGGAAGCAACAGGATAAGATTCTTGCAAAAGCAGGTATTTCTACTTTGGAACCTGCTCCTAGCTTGACAACTGAGCCCCAGCCGGGGAGCCGGGATATGCCCCCAGTCTCTGAGGCAGCACAGAGCTCCGAGGCGATAGCAGCACAGAGCCATGAGCTGACGGCGACGCCAACACCCGCCCCGCAACGCAAGAGGCGAGGCCCAAAACCAAAGCCTCTATCCGAACGAAAGCCGAAGCGCTTAACACCCGTCACGCAGATTCAACGAAGCTATAATAACAGACAACGGCTTCAGGTGCTAGCCTACCTTGAAAACCATATCGTCTACGCGCCGACAATGGGTCCAGCTCAACGCGGCGACTGGAGACCACCTACAATAGGCGAGGCCGCTGATTTTTTCAAGATCAGTGCCAACACAATCAAGACCTGGCGAAAGCAACAGGATAAGATTCTTGCAAAGGCAGGTATTCCGACGTTGAAAGCTAAGCCCCAGCCTGTCCCCGTGGCTGAGACAGCAGGGACCTCTGAGGCGGCAACGAAGACGACAGGACAGACCTCCGAGACGACAGGACAGACCTCCGAGACGACAGGACAGACCTCCGAGACGACAGGACAGAACTCCGAGACGACAGGCAAGAGCTCTCAGACGACGACAGTACAAAGCTCCGCAACGGCAGTAGCACCGGTCTCCGAGACGAAGACGATAACTACCACGCCATGAATTACTCCCGCGCTCTGGGAATTTACTATATGGGAGAGACGACATATTACACCCGATGCATATGCTGGGTCGCGACCTAGCGGCACGCAAAATACAAACCTGGGCTGAGTGGCATAGCTCTTCCTCCCCCGACGAACTCGGGGATCTCGCTTGTTATCTTTCATCATTCCCTATATCGTGGCCTGGTTTGCGGGAATGCATTCTTGAGAGGCGTTGTGGGGGGCGATCCGAATGGCGTGTTTGAAGAGGGATGGTTTTCCGAATCGATTTGACCAAGGACTTTCTCTGGGAGCCATGGAGATTATAGATCGTCTTCAACATCATGAATCTCATGGATACGGTGCCTGCCGCGAGTCGACAAGCCAGGCTGATTCTTGTATTGGCAGTACTTGACTCATCATTTTACCCGAGCGGCATGTTTCAATGGGGGTATGGCATTGGTGACGGTGATGTAATGATGCGTGGGATGGTATGCACGATGTGAATTTGACATGGGATGCGAGGCCCGGGAACAACACTTGAAGGAAACACGCCAACGGGCATCACTGGTAGTGGAGATATAGTCTGGCCTGGACTAGCTCTTCGGAGACGGCCGTCCCCAGTATGTAATAACTTGGTCAATGGAAGAGAGGAAAGGTGTAGATAGACAATGCTGGGTAGCATACGCAGAAAAGAAACTCGGGGGGGTGGTGAGATGGGACGGACCCGTTAGCTGCGGGTGACTCCAATGAAGGTCAAAACACATGTCGGCGAAATTGGGGAGAAACCCCGAAAGTCAAAGGACAACCTCTGTTCAAGGGCTGTAGTCTGTGTATTGTGTATGGCGTCTGACAATTGATGTGAGATTCACTCTGCGTAGGCTGTAGCCATATGATTTGTATGATGGGTTTGTCCCATCGGTCGATCGCGTACCCCAGACTTATTACAGAGACATTGTGCTCCCGCCTGGTGTACCGTGTGAGGGGTAGTCTCACCATGGTCTTTTCTTCACATAGAAACCCCCAGTCACAAATCATATCAAGTAATTTGACTCAGCCAGTTGACCAGCGAATGAATAGACGCCGATATTCCCTACATCTGACACAACCCCGAAAGACCCCTTTTCTGCCCTTTCTTCTGCTGCAGTCCCTTCCATTCCGAATTTCCAAAGGATCTACCCTACTCCTGCCGCTTTCACTGGCATCAACCTCATCATCACCAACTCTCTCCTTTACACAATTTTCTCGGCAACGGTGCACGGACCACGTCCGCCCACTTCTGTTATGATTTGGCTGTATAACCTGCTGT
>SRPX01000511.1:0-18440 GCA_018360215.1 Claviceps spartinae
TATGGGATGCGCATCATTATGGGGGTGAGACAACTGCCTTCAATTCGTTGTATATACGAACAAAGGTTTCTTGATGGTGTCTATCTAGGAACAGAAGAAGAGAAAAGGGGATCCCAACTCGCATGGCGTTGAGGGCATGCAGAGTCCGCATACTGTGGGGGGTGGCTGTACCCAATCGGGCCTCGGCATGTGTGCATCACATGCGATTGGGTATAGGTAGCCGAATGTACCCGACAGTATGTACATACATGTAGACTAGGTAGCGATTTCAAAAGTAAGTCTACTGCTCTTAAAGTACATGAGCCCATCTAAAGCTCTCGCGTCGTGTTATCCCCTGATACCTATGTATGTAGTATGTACACATAATCGTCATGTCGTCCCCAGGATGGGGGGGGGGGGGGGGGGGGGGGGGGGGGTCAAAACTTTAACCTCCTGACCTCTTTCAACCTCCCAGCTACCTACTTCAGATGCTAGCTATCTGAAAGCGCGCCAGCCGCCTCCATCCGGGACCGCACTTCCCTCACCAGGGCCTTTGCCTCCTCTACCTCGACACCATCCTGGCACAACTCCATGGCGAGCCGATTCGCAGCCGCATAGTCGCACGTGCGCATTGCAAAGCGCGCGAGCCACATGCGTGCTTTGCTCGTAGCTGGTGTCACACCCGTTCCTTCCATCCCAGCCGTACACTCATGATGCGTCGTCTTATCATCAAAAGCATGATGGTGCTGGTGTTGGTGCTGGTGTTGGAAATCTTCCGAGCCGGCCGGTGAGTCATTGTGAATCATGAGCGATTCGCCCAGCGACGCGTTAGCATCTGCCGCCAACGCTGCTGCTGTCGCGTTGCCTTCTTCCTGTGCGACGCAGAGCTCCATGTAGGCTTTTGCTTCTTCCTCTTCGCCGAGATTGTCATACATGACTGCTATTTGGAGCACGACATCCGGGTCCATGTGGCCGGTGGCGCCGCGCCCGCCAAACAGGTCCATCGCGCTGCCGAAACTGCTGCCCACGTCGTAGTAGGCGTCTGCGAGGAGGGCCCGTTTGAGGGCCTTGATGCCATCGTGTTCGCGGCCCATTTTCTGGAGACACGACCCAACGGCCATCCACATCTTGCCATCCCACGGGCGCAAGCCGGCGGCCTTTTTGTAGTACCAGAGAGAATAGGTGTGCATTTCGAGCATTTCGTACGTCTGCCCCAGGCCGTACCAGGCGCGATAGTCGCGGCGGTTGACGTCGACGGCGCGACGGTATGATTCAATGGCCGCGTGCGTGTTCTTCAGCTCGACATACTCGTGGCCCATGAGCGTCCATGCGGACAGGCATGACCGATCTAGTGTCAGTGCTCTTCTAAAGTACTGGACGGCCTTTTCGTGCATGGAAAGCAGAGAGTAGTAGTTGCCAATCACAACGCACGACTCTGGGCGGAACTTGTCGACGCTGGAGCACAGATGAGCTACAAAGGCCAGTTTCGGGCGCATGTTGAGCACGTAGAGAATGTTGGAGTAGTGATCTAGCGAGTCGATTCGGTGCGGATGTAGCGAGAGTAAACGGCTAAAGTGCTGCTCAGCTGCCATGAGGTCTTTGGAGTGGTAGGCAAGTAGAGCGTTGCAGGTGAGTAGGAAGGATGAGGTGGGGAATAAGGACAGGAGCTGTTCGAGAGACGCGGCTAGATCGGGGGTCTGCTGATAAAGTTCGATGGAAGTGTGAACATGGAAGATGAAGGACACAATGTTCTGCGGACAATGCCGCACGATTTGATTGAGCTGGGACGTATTAGCATTGGCTGTATATGCATGTTCGCGTGTTGTGAGTGTGTATGGATGTCCAAATACCTCTTCAACCCTTGTAATTAAGCCTGCCATCTCCTGCCAACATCCCCAATTCATGGGGAATTTGTGCACGCTTCTCATAAAATAGTCCATCGCCTGCGCATCATTCTTCTCTTTTGCCAGCACCATTCCATACCTTGATGGCGGCAGGTCGATCCAGATCAGCAGCTGTACTTACATAGAATGGAAGAAGAGATGAAGGAAGAGGGAAAAAGTTGGGGAGCAGAAAAGTAGAAAGGAAAAAGAGAAGCTCACAGATACTCCAACCATCCCTGACTCCCCACAACCTCCTCATCCACCGTAGTCCTCTCACTGAACCACGCAGCCAAGAAGGTCCCTACAACAAGAAGCTGCTTATTCGCCACATTTCCCAAGTCCTGCGGTCCCATGACCATTTCTGAGTCCTCGTTCCTACGCTTCTCGCCCGACATAAACTTGGCATAAAGAGCCAGGAAGAGACTCTTCTGGCTGAGTTTCGGCAACGAAATTGCAGCAGCACCACCAGCACTAGCACCCACACCAGACGTTGTCGCCTCCCCAGCCTTGGCCTTGCCCTTTGTGCGCTGCTGCCGCAACGGCGTAGTCTCAGCCTCAGAATGCGATGCCAGAATAGACGATAGTAGCGCCTCGGGGAGGAACACGGCGGCGCAGCGGTCGTATTCTTTGCAGTCAAAGAGAGACCTGGCGAGCAGGTACTTGCTCAGCTCTCTCGCCTCGAGAGCAGCTTCTTCGGGGTCGAGGTTCGGCGTAAAGAGAGAGGATGTGCGCTTCGGGGCTTCGGGGGTTGCGGACACCTGGATTTCTTCGTCTGTAGGCTCGGGAAGGGCGTTGAGGAGTTCGGCGGCCCTGTTGGGATATTAGCTTGGAATAAGCTTGTAGCGCATGAGGAGTGATATGTTGTTCCTTATTCGTTCTTATACAATATTCTCGAAGAAACTGAAGATTCGGGGGGGGGGGGGGGGGGGGGGGGGGGATGTGGTACCATTTCGTCGACGAGTAGAGACACCTCTCCGACGTCTTGATGACAGCATCCTGAAGCGCATCCCGCAGCTGCAGAGTCTCGAGCGCACTCAGCACCATATTCTCTGCGGGAGGATGCCGCTTTCTAGGCGGGAAGCTTATGTGACAGTTGCTCTACTATGTTGCGGCGAGCTGCAACGTCCCGAGGCGAGCTTGTCGCGTTCACTCCGCCCGCCACTGCCAGCTTCGCCCAATGTCCGGGACTGCTTCGAAGAGAGTCGTTTTATTTGAGGATGGGTTTCGAATCGCTCTGTCTGATGGATTCCGTCGGCGCAAAAGGGCAATTATTGAATGATGTATCGATGTAGTGGTTGTGCTGGGCTTGTCGCGTCACCAGCGCGCATTAGGAAGGAGAGCTGCATCACGATTCACGCATGTTACCGCACCGTCTGCGCCTAACTTGTGCACAGTGTAGGTATTTGCTTCTCTGCACCAACAAATCTCATTGCCATATCTCTGAAATGACTCAAAGGCACTGCACGTAGTATTCGAGAGCTGAATAACAGCTGCAAGACTTTGACAAGTAATATGCCGAATCGTCATCGAACTTACCGTGCAACTGTGCGGCTGACGGGCAAAGATCTGACCATCCACATTAGGCGGATTTCGCGACAAAACCTCCCAACACAAACGGTGACAAGACAGCATCACAGGCTCTTTGCACAAGGGACAAAGGACGAGGCGTCAATGAGCTTATGAGTTAGCCACTTCCCACTGTTCTGAAGCACTAATTAGTAGGCTTTGCTACTGCACGAAAACTTCAAAGATAGCCCGTACAGAGCACAAGGATCACCATACTTGTAAAACAATCTTGTCAAAGCATTCGTCATGCACACTACCTACACTCTCTGCACAACCGATTACGCAGACCGGTTTCGTCCCCTCCATTTGATTAAAAAGTTTAACGATCCAACTTCAACGTCAGCTCGGGCCTGTGTATCCAGATATATAGTCAATTCAATCCCACGTCGCGATTCGTCCAAGTCATTTCTGCTAAAGAAACACAAAATCGAAAGGGATTCTCCGGGGGGAACCCAAAAGAAAGAAACCAAGACCAAAAAAAAATAGGAAGGAAAAGAAGTATTATCCAGAAAAGAAGGTGAAACGATAATAAAAAATATTGGGAAAAGAAACGATCCCTCGTTGTCACCCCTAACGCCATCTCTCTCGAGTCTCCGCTCCTCTCCCATACGCCATACGCCATACACAATCCCAAAACAATAAAAATCCTCGTCGCTGAAGAATCACTCTCTCATCACGTCCTCACCGCGCCCTGTTCACCAACGGCTCAGCAGGCACCCTCCCCCCTTCCCCAGAACCCCCCTCCCCATGATACAGCCTCCTCAGCGGCACATCCTGACCAAACTTATGAGCCCCGTGCGAAAAATGCCGCAAACTAGGCTGCGAAGTCCCAGTCCCTCTACTCGATCTACTCTGATGCCGCTGCAGACCCTCAGCAGCAGGATGATAACCAGGCTGCGACAGCGACAGCGGCGGCGGCGGCGGAGGAGGAGGAGGGGGATAATGCATCGCGCCCCCAAGACCAACGCTGCCGCTACGGCGCGAGGAATGTCTTCTCAGAGCGACGGCGGCGGCGTCGCGGGGGAGAATACCCCCAGCTGCGTGATGGATGAGCGGTTGGCTTGGTGTACGCATATGTCTCGTACTCGCGTTAGGCCCGGTATAATAGCGCGGCTGTTCGGAGATGTCGTTGTTGAAGTCGAGTAGCGGGGGGGGATGTCTATCGCGGCGAGGCATGTAGCCGTTTATGGAGGAGGAGGAGGAGGCGAGGGCGGCACTGGTTGAAGGAGAAAAGGATGCGCGTCTGTCGGTCGGCATTGGTCTCCGCTGTGGTTGGTACTGCTGGTGCTGGTGCTGGTGCTGGTGCTGGTGATGTTGTCTCTGTTGTCGCTGCTGCTGCTGCTGCTGCTGCTGCTGCTGCTGTTGCTGCTGTTGCTGCTGTTGCTGCTGTTGCTGCTGTTGCTGCTGTTCTCGTTGATGCGTATGTCGCGTCCGAGCCGAATGCTCCGCCGCAGACGGAAACCACGATTTCGGCTCATCCTTTCTCTCATCCTTCTCAGCTTGTTTCATCGCGTGTCTGGTGGATGCATCGGAGCCTGGCTTTGTAATCCCCCCGTTGAGTAGTGATGGTGCGTCGGTAAAGGGCCCGTCGGCGGGTTTCGCGGAAGATGAGAACGCGGGCGTTGCGGCTTCAGACTGCTTGCGCTTCTGCTCATATGTGTCTCCCAAAAGCCCGCCGACTGAAAACTCGGGCTCCTCCTCGCGAACCGTCGGTGGGATATCTCGAGAGAGTGAAGAGTGATTTACTCCTGAGGACACTTTGGATCGGACGGAGAGCGCTTTGTGCAGCTGCGTCGGGGCGGGGTTAGTTTTGATGCTCAGTCCGATATCGTGGGCGTCCTTAAAAGTCTCGGAAGAGGCTTCATCGGCGCGACTGTAGCCTTTGTCGCTCAGGAGATGGCCGTTTCTACCAATGCCATTCGACTTGGGGCTCGACATATTGTTTCTCATGTTGGGAGATCTGTTGCTGTAGTTGATGCCGGTATCGAGCAGAGGCTGCTGCGGAGATGGCTTGCTCTTTTCCCCTCCCAAATCAACCATTCGGTTCACCATGTACCAGCTGCGCCACCCGTGGACTTTTTCAAAGAATGATGCCGCCTGCTGAGCATCATCCGTAGAGAAGAAGTGAACAAACTTTTCCGTCGAAGAAAAGACAACCGTCTTTTCCAGACTCTTGATAGCATAGCAGAACCGTTTCGGCGGTCGTAGTTTACGATGCATCTCACTCTCCTTGGGAGTGTAGATGTCAAAATCCGTGAGATGGCAGAGGATGGAGCAGTCCTTGTCGTAAGGCTGCGTACTGATTGATTTGGCCGCGTACATCTGCCCATTATCGAGGAGCGTGACCCAGCGTTTTTTCCATTTTCCAGGCTTGGAGGAGTGGTGCATTTGCATGGAAAAGCCACAAGGCGGCTCGTCGGTCCGGGGGATGGATTCAATGGCAAGGCCATCGTCATTGGGGGGAGTGTCGCACGGCACGATGAGGAGCGAGTTTTGCTGATCGCGGTCCCAGGAGTTCATCACGTCGCGGATTCGTTCATATCGACGCAGGAGGCGCTCCAGGCCGAGACAAGAGTAGCATTCGATCAAAACGCAGGTTGTAGGAGTGAGGTTGTGCCGCGTTATCTCAGCTGCAGCGGTGAGAATATCCATTGGCGAAGTGTCTGCTGTGACGGGCAAGTTGATTGTCGATGATAGACATCGAACAACGACTCGCTAGAAAATGAAGTGAGTCAGCCTCTGTCTTTTCTTTCTTGTCTTTTCTTCTTCTACTTCTACTCTTTCTGACTCCTGAGAAAAGACGGAAAGATGTCGGTTTTGAGGATACTGAGTTCTTGTACTTACTCGTTCTCCGCCATTGCTCGCAGATACAGGTGCATCCGTCTGGGGCACGATGCCCTTGCCACCAGGTTCAATGAAGCTCATCTTTCTAGGTCCAGAACTCGAGAGGGCCGTTGGATGCTCCAAGCTACCACCACGACTGTAACTGAAGTGGCTCCTCAGAGAGGGTGCATGAATTACAGACGCAATGGTGCTGGGGGCGTTCAAGTTGGTAGTGTTGACAGTCGTTCGTTTGACACTCGAGCCCGAGCGGGAGAGCGCTTGAAGAATGGCGGGCTTCTGCTTTGCAGGTGTGACAAGCTCGAGCTTCTTCAGCTCCAGGGGAAGTCCAGGCGTTTCAGCGTCAGCTTCGAGGAGGGCAAGTCCGTCGGTGAGGTGCTGATGCTCTTGGTCTTGGGCAGGCGTATGTGTCTCAGAAGCGTGGGATGGAATGTAATGCGGCATTTGTTTTTGGACAACAAGCTCTGCATCAGGGCTGGGGCCGGATGCTGGCTCTGGCTCAGATGATCTGGCCTCTGATCCAGATGATGCAAGTTGTCCCCTTGCAATGCTTGCATAGAGTCCATAGACACCTCGATGGAGTCGGACGGACGACGGGAGGCTTTCATATTTCGGCGCCTGGTGGGGTTCGTATGATGGTTCGTATGCCAATGCCATTGTTGGGCCCGCTTCCCTCCCACCGCTGCCTCTTAGATTTCTCGAATGGTTCGAGTGGTTCGAGTCTCGCATGTGGCATCGCGTGGATCGCGTGGCCTCGTCTCTGTTGGTCTTGGTCGACTGTGACTTGTCGACGCCAGTCCGCGATATCCATGGCGCCTGGCCGAGGCACTCCGATGGCGTTTTGAAGCTTTCCAGGAATCCGCCCTTCCTCTGCGCCTCTGCCACCGCGCGTGCCCCCGTCAACTCGGGCCGCTTTAGAGCATGCCGCAAGCTTGTGACGCTCCGGGATCGTGATAGCCGTAGAATCGGCTTGCTCTGTGTGGCATCTTGGCGCGAGTCGTCGTCGCTGCGGAAGACGTGGAAACCTCGTAGCGATGATGTGTCTTTTCCTCCAAGTGTACGTGTACGATAGCGCGACAAGCTTCGCGAGGGTTGACATGGGACTACTCCGATGGGGCCAGGATCCCCTGTCGTGGCATCGCGGGCCATCTTTCTGAACTTAATCGCCTCTAGCTGAAGGATCGACTTGAATCTTGATTGATAGTGTGGAGTCGACTGTATGAGGTACACCGTACCTCCTACCTATAGGTAGGCTATGAGGTATGTATGTACTCCGTATGTAGGTACTTCTGCATCAAGGCTTCGGCAAAAACAGCGGCGGCAATACTGCCTTGTGGCCAGGAGCAATACTGTAGAGCAGATTCAATTGCTAGTAGCCGCTTGTCTTGCGCAGGTTGTGTTCTTTGTCTTCTTTTCTGGTGGTCGACCACCTTGTCTCGCGGCAACTTGACACTGTCGATACCTCCAATCCTTGCCGACCTCCCTCCTAGTAGCCGGGTAATAATACCCCTCGATCGGAAACGCGGCCCGCTCCAACGCCAGTCGGAGATTAAGTCTCGGATGAAAATCTTGGATAGGAAACACAAATGCCTTGTGCAATGAACTTTGCACGAACACAGATATAAGAGTAAGACTGATTGCAAAGATGGCGGCGGGGAGTCACGTTGCAATCTCAAGTCTCCAATCTCCGCAAGATGCAGCGGATGACGTTACGGTACAGTCTACAGAGCTGAGAGTCCAGACTACAGTCCTGAGTCTACAGACCAGCCAACGTCGAACTCGGAACGGCTCCACGCACCAGGCTCCAGCGTCAGATGGAATGTCTAGGCTGGAAAGCATCTCGGGACAGAAGAGAATGGGTGGTGAAAGGAAACGTTTAACACATGAGAAAAGACTTCCAAGTTCTGGGCTGGAATGACGAGAGATGCCATTCATCCCATAGGCATAGTGTGCACTGTGATTACACAAGTGACAATTCGCCCATTCAACGCATCGAGAATGACAACCACGGCACACGTGTTGCTCTGAACGTGTTGTCTTTGTCGGAGTACACAGTCACGGTCCACTGACTCGATTCTGACACATTTGTGACCCTGATCAGGTACACAAAGAGGGAGAAAATATGATATGTAATAACTGTATCAGTCATCAACCAATGGTCCAATGCCAATGTCTTCAACCGCTGAGCCTGCATGCCTCAACGACGCGTCGTGGCATTCCAGAAACTACCTAGCTCTGCAGCTCTGGCTGTATCTGCCCGTCTCGGGGCCCAAATCCGTATTCTCCGTCCAACTATCATGACTCCTTTTCCATAAGGTCGTGTTCGGCTGGTGACGCCGGACGGTGACGGTGACGGCTGCGGCTGTCTTCGACTCTTCGTACGCCAAAGAGTCGCTCAAACATGTAATGTCACTGGTGTTCACCCAAGCCGATAAACTATGACGCCCAGCCTATGGCGCTGCCTCTTTTTGAAGTCTTTTCCTTTGTATGATAAGCCAGACTCTCACGCTGAGAATCACCGCATGCTAGTGCACTGTACTCAATGCAGTTCATGGACGGGTCATACAACACCGCAAATGACTGCCCGGCGCCATCGGCTTGTCGTATAATGCGATTGCAGCCAATGGTGACAAACTCATGCATCTAATGCTTTCTCAGGGCGCTTTCACTTCGACGTAGTACGCTTCTGGCCGATGATCAGATGCGCATCGCAGCGTTGTCACTCGAGAATGAGTCGCCCCTGCATTGATCCCAGTCACTTTTTGGGTATTTGCTGACCTGCGCAACGGTCAACCACCACTCAGACACTTGTTCTCCCTAATCTGGCCAGTGGCAGATGGGGAGTAAGTGACCTCGAGCGTTGTGAATCGTGATACAATACAAGTCCTTTAGTCCTTGAGTTGTGGTAGAGAAGCACCTTTGCTGTATGGCCCGAAAACCTGTTCCTGTCGCGAACCATGCCCATGCTTTTCACCATAGCCGCAATGCTATGCAATTTGATTGGCTGTTGAGATTAATCTATGAAGAAACGAACACTGGTTACAGAAGTCGCTGAATACACGGAGGAGTATTCCATGGTGGTCCTGGACTCCTGAACCCGGCATCAACCTGATGTACTCCGCCGCAACTACATCGCCAGAGACTGGAAAGTTGACAATTTGCGCATAATACGGGATATTCTACTTGGCCCAAGCCCGAAATGGTGGGAATGCTTCTTCTTTCTGCCACTTTTAGTGAACTTGATGGCATTCTTACTTGAAAGAAAGCACAATCTGTAACCTTGGAATTTCGTTCGCGTGTATTTTTTCAGCCTTCCGAAAGAACGTTCCTTGGGGCTCATCCTCTGCACTATCGCTTCTATGTGAACACAAGGCCGCTCTGATCCAGCCCACCTCCCACCAAGAGCCTGCGATAGAAAAGAGAGAGAGAGAGAGTTTCGAGCAAGGTGTGGACGGAAAGAACTCATACATGCTCCACATCGACAACCAAATGGCAAATTTCAGACCACCACATCAATCATGTCAACCTCTACTGCGTTTTGGCCGCCAAGACATTTGAGAGATAGAAACTGCCGCTTATTTCACGTGTTAAATGCCCGAACTTCTCGGCGCCACCAGTCGGTAAAGTTGGTAGTAGTAATGTCGATGCCCAGCTTCTGGATCTCAGTGGTGCTAAGATGGCAGTCATATGGCCTTATCACCAAGGCATTGCGATCATTTCCCTTCGTGTTGGGTTCAATGCTTCCAACATCCAGGCCCATGATCTTTCCAAACAACTGGCAGATCTCATACTTTGTCATCTTGTCTTCACTTGTAAAGTGAAGAACTGGTGGCAGTTCCTTGCGGTCGCCCTCTGCATCTGCTTCAACATATTTGGTTGCGACGTCTATTCACTGGTTAGCAAGGTTTCCGCCTCAAAAGATGATTGCACGGCGGGATGATGGAGGCGTTGTATGGCTTGGTTTTCGGCCTTGACCAGTACACGCGTCGCCACATTAAGAAGACGTCGAGAATGCAATGGCAACAGTGCATGTGAGTAACATACCTAGACACACGCGAGCGACATCCGCCGTATTGGTGGGATAGCGAATACCCCAGTCATCCATCGAGATCTTGGTGCCCTCCGTCTGCGCCTCCCAGACTGACTCCATCAAGACGTTGATGGCGCTCTCGGCAGGTGTTTCAGCATGGCCGTATAACACAGGAATTCTCAGTACGACTACTGATCCGACCTTGTCCATTTCTTCGGCAACACCCAGAACAGCGTTTTCTCCGTCTAGTTTCGTCCGGCCATACAACGTGGTAGGCCTGGTAGTTGCATTCACTTCATACGGCGCATCTCCAGGCACGCCTGGAAAGACGTAGTCGGTAGAAATGTAGATCAGGACAAGACCTCTCGAGAGAACTGCCTGTGCAAGTCGCTCACTTGCTTCCGTGTTTAGGGCCTGAGCAGCTACTGGATCTTGATCTACTTTATCAGGGAATCTTTGAGCCGCGGCTAAGGCGATAAGTTAGGAGGACAGACTTGAGAGGGTTTCTTTCACTGCATCAGATGGGTACGGAAGAAGGGTTCCCTCGACCACATCGGACTTCACCAGGAGCGGCCTACCGTGCACAACAACATCAGGTCTGTAGATTTAGAAAGCATGAACGCCATGATTAGCAGCCAACACTCCATGCAATGATTTGGGAATATGATGGTGAGAGCACGAACTGGATCTTGGCCAGAAGCTTATCGAGTTCCGTAACATCCTCAGTTTCGAGGTCCACTCGCAGCACGTCGACGCCATCAGCTCGTGAATACCCCGTGCCCTTGACAACCCAGTCAGGGCTTCGACGAAAGGCGCTTACGATCTCTCGACCAAGCAGGCCGGTCGCGCCCGTGACGAGCACTCTTTTTCGATGATGATTCGGTGCCATTATGTGCAATTTTCTATGCCGTGGGGTGCCGAGGAAGGTATGTTGAGTTCGTGGCGATGTGTAATGTGTCGGGTTTGCCTAGTATCTGGAAAGAAGCGCAGCATGAGGCTTTTGAAGCCAAGCTGGTGGAGATTTGTTGGGGATGGAGGGTCACATTGCCGCGAGTCGGACCGCGACCGAGGGGGGTAACTTAGGCTCGGTCCGACTTTAGCCCTCATGGCGTAAGAAGAGACAAGATATTGTTTGACTCCATGAAGAAGAGGACGTCGGAAAAGCGAAGAATAGACAACGCACATTTTGTATCACAAGTTCATCTCCGACGTATTTTACAACGGCGAAAATGCTATTCATATAGGGTAGGCCAGCCATCTATGAACTTTTGTCGGCCCACCTAATTTTCCAACTGATCTCGAGACGAGCTAAGTAGGTACATATGTACCTCGCTGTCAACGTCATTGTTTTGGCCCGCAACGCTTCCAAACAAAATCAAGCAATTCACCATTGATCATCTCTCACACGCGATAACGGAGTCATGCCCCCAAAGCGTATGACCGCCAATCCGGTGCGGCCTCAGCGCCATCGCGCCGGCAGAGGCCAGGATTCATCCTCCTCCGACTCCGAAGGCAGCGACGCCGACTCGCCCTCGGCCTCTACCACAAAGGCGCCAATCCCACCACCTCCAAAGGCAATCAGCGCCGGAAAAATCATCAGCAACCTCGGAAAAGTTGACCTCAGTGCCTCAAAACGACAAGAAGCCCTCCTAGCAGAGCAGCGCAGAACAGCAGCAGCAGCCAAGGCCGAACGACTCGCCGCGGCCTCGGGCTTCGTCACAGCATCCGAAGAAGAAAGCGAAGACGACAGCCAAAATGGTGGCGAGAGCGGGTCCTCTTCCGCAGAAGGCAGCAGCGAAGAGGAGGAGGAAGAGGAAGAATCAGAAGAAGAGGCACCCAGACGATTAATGCAGCGCCCAAAATTTGTGCCCAAATCCCAACGAGGAAAAGATGCCCTTGACCTAGAGAAACAACAAGAGGCCGCCTTTGAAGCACAAGAAGCAGCCAAGAAAAAAGCAGCAGATGCCCTCGTGGAAGAGCAAATCCGAAAAGACCTCGCCGCCCGAGCCGCCGGCAAGAAACACTGGGACGATGATGAGAACCCCGATTCGGAGGTCGACACGACGGATGGGCTGGACCCAGCCGCCGAGGAGGCAGCCTGGCGGGTGCGCGAGCTAAAACGCCTCAAGAGGTCGCGGGAGGCGATTGAAGAAAAAGAGCGCGAGCTCGCCGAGGTGGAGCGTCGGAGGAATTTAACAGAGGAGGAGCGGCAGGCTGAAGATGAAGTGTTTTTGGCGAAGCAGCAGGATGAAAAGGATAGTAAGGGCAAGATGTCGTTTATGCAGAAATATCATCACAAGGGTGCGTTTTTTCAGGACGAGGCTGCGGCGGCGGGTCTTTTGCAGCGCGATCTCATGGGGACGAGGATTGCGGATGATGTGCGCAATCGGGAGGCTTTGCCGGCGTATTTGCAGAAGAGGGATATGACGAAGCTGGGGAAGAAGGGCGCTACCAAGTATAGGGATATGAGGAGTGAGGATACGGGGCGGTGGGGGGATCTGGATGATCGGCGGAGGGATGGGAGATATGCTGCCGGGGGAGGGAGGGATGATAGGTTCCGTGCTGATGATGAGAGGTTTAAGCCGGATGAGAGGGATGCTAAGGGTGCGAATGCTATTCCGTTGGGGGATAGGGAGACGAAGCAACGAGCTGGAGCGCGGAGCGGAGATGGAAGCGAGGATGGGAGGAGGAGTAGGGTTGATGAGTATCGACCGAGGAATAGGGACTTGTCACGCTCAAGATCACGGTCACGGCCACGGTCACGTTCACGGCCAAGGCGACGGTTAAGATCGAGATCGAGGTCGATATCAAGATCGAGAACACCACCGAGAGAACGCAATGACGACAGACGCCGCAAGAGGAGCACGTCGCGCTCCAGGAGAGGATATGAAGATAAAAGACGGAGAGTGGACGATTGATGACATAGACCATCTTGTACCATTATGTAGAACAGGACCAGCAGGTCTACTTGTGCAGTAACATACCAGAGTCCTGTTGAACTCGAGAATAAACCCACCACCAGGCATGCATTCCATTGTCCAGTGATTAAACCATTCCCATCCATATATGTATCTCCGTCTCATGCCGTGCGCACCCTCCATCTCAACTCGCCCCCCTCTACAGTCTACCTCAATTCCCCCGAGAATCTTCAGGTATCCAACTACGTAAGATCCATTCATTACCCATATAAGGGATCATATCCGCACGATTTCTACTCTCGCCCTATCGAATATTCTGTGGCTGACCATGTCCTCCGAGACGGCTGCGCTGGGAGCAGGAGCATGGAGCGTCATGCGCGCGTATGTGCCTGCGCCCTTGCGCCGGGACAAAGAGCCTGGGTTAATAGTCAAGACACTTTCAACGACCTAGGAGAGGAGTTGCAAGTTAGTATAGAGTAACAAGACAAGACCGACCCCACCACCCCCCCCCTCTCTCTCTCTCTCGTCTTCTTGTCCTCCTTCTTTTTCGTCGCCCTCTTCGCCCTCTTCGCCCTCTTCGCCCTCTTTTAGACTTACCTTTGCAAACGGCGGCAACGAACTCGGCACAACCATGACATCCGGCCTCACATTCACCATCTCCCCCAGCCGCATATACGCCACATCGACTACCGCCCCCGTCGCTACGCCCTGCTCCGTCCCCGTCCGCGGCAGCCTCGCCCGGTCCGTCGGCGGAAATAGTGGGAAGTAATGCCTCTGCTCAATCAGATACCTGCACAGACGGCCCATCAGGTCTCCTCCCGGGCCGCCCGCCGACGCCGGCGCGGAAGTCACTTGGGAGAGCTCCTCGCTGCGCAGCTCGTACAAGATATCCTGCGAGGAGAGGCCGATGACCATTTCATTCATGGATAGTGTCATGGGGTTGGATACGATTCTGGCGGATTTTGGGAGCCCGAGTTCCTTGCGGGAGAGGGAGTCCTGCGGCCAGGAGACATGTTTGGCGAGGATGTCGCGTGTGGAGGGGACGAGGATGACGGTAAGGTTCGGGTTCGAGGCGCAGGCACGGTTGAGGGCTGCTGCGAAGAGGTATCGGAACACGGTGCTCATGGTAGCGGTATCGGGATCGATGGTGGCGGCCTCTTCGGGGAGGTCGAAATCGCCGGTCGCGATGAGGGGGTGGTTGATGTCGATAAAGGGTCCAGTGAGGATGAGCGCGTCGGCATATGTATCTGCTGCCTGGGAACAGAGTGCGTGGAGGGGTTCATAGTCGAGGTTATCGTCTGCTGTGTACGGACCAGCCGCAAAGAGAATGTTCAGAGGCGCTGGATCCTCGTCCGAGTCCATGACGTCCGGACCGCCTCTCAGCTTTTCTCGGTGCGCGGCGAGGGCAGACGGCGTGGATGCCGCGTTGGGGAGCAGGGGGACTTGGAGTATCTCGTGGACCACGAATTCGGTTCCCGTGGCGTTGATGCCCCTAAAGGCAGCGATCTGGCCCGGGAAGAAGCTCCAGGAGCGGATGTTGTTCATCTTGAGGGGCACGCGCAGGCCCATGCCTGTCCGTCGAGACGTTTCCAGTACCAGAGATGCGGCATTGAGTCTGCCCTCCATGGAGTCGGACGCGATTCTGCCCACGGCAACAACCTCTGTCGTGCTCTGACTTGCGGCGCTGCCAAACGCCGAATCGTCCAGCTGATGGTAGTCCTGCACGATCGTCATGAATTCATCAATGCGATCATCCAGAATTTCGCTCGCCTCTGATAATTTCATAGCCAACGGCTTGTACGCCATCTTTTTCTGGTCCGACGCAGCCGTGAGTTTAATTCTCGGCTCTGAAAACGGTGCCACGGGTGCCGCAGCCGCAGCGAGATGTCCATTGAGAACCTCGACAACATCTCCTGGATTCGCACGATCAGAAAACGACGATGACCTGTTATGATGACCCCGAGAAAAGGAATCTCAATAAAATTAGCTTCCTTATTCACTACCCTTTGCCTTCCGAGAAAGTCAAGTGTGATACTATCCAAGAGTTCCAGAAAGAACGACAACGTACGGCAAGCCATTCATAGCCTTGAGCTGGTCACTCATGCCCGCGGGCGAGCTGTTGACTTTAAGTCCGCCCATCTTCCTTTTCAGCTCGCTGTCCGAGCCTCGGTTCGCTGCTCTTGACGCCAAAGCCGGTGTGCTCGGCACCAAGCCATCCAGCATCCCAAACACGTCCCCGCCCGAGACGCCCCTCGGGGCGGCATTTACTCTGCGCTCGCCCCTGACCTGTGTTGCGCGATGGCTCTTCTCCAGCTCGTCCTGGATGCTGTGTTTCAGATTTCGGATATTCTGCAGAGAGAGGGCGGACTGAGCGTCCAGGTCCATCCTGATACAGTATGCATCCCATTTGAAGAAAAGATCGTCCACGGACAAGTCGTGTAGGCGAAGAATGGACTGGATCTCGTAGAGAACATCTTGCTCGAGCGGCTTGTGGGGAGAGAAGCGAGTTTGGATGTCGGTGTCTGCCATGGTGGGCTATGAGTTCTGGTGTGGGAGAGCTTGCGAAGCTACAATGGCAGCGATGCGCTCCACGAGGGGCACACAGACGAGGGTCGACGCTTCGTTTCTCTCTTACGTATTCAATGGGAAGAACGCGATTTGATTTTAGACGGCTGGTGGTAGTTGTTGTTAATCTGGCTGCATGGCAAATTGCGGCGCTGTTCGAAGTTGGAAGTTGGAACTGGGGAGACGCGGCGACGCGTTTCGTGGTTAGTGCAGCGCGTAAAGCACCTGCAGGGCCCAGGACTCCAGTTAACTCCAGAGTCCAGGGAACTCGGCCACTATGTCGCACTGTACTGTAGTCTGTATCGCAATGCGCCTCACGAGTCACGACTCCACCGGCCCGGAACGAACCAAGCCATCATTGACGGCGACTTCTTCGCACACAGGTTTATTATTTATATCCTTGCGCGATTATTTTGTGCAACATGAAGTGCTTGTATCTCATGAGACGCCTATCGTGTATCGTGTTATCGCCCGAATGCACTGTCAGATGGTGGCATAATTGTAAGTGGGTACAGACATTGGTACCTGGTACCTAGGTAGGCTGCCAGTTTTGAACTTGTGCATCAACCGTAGCATCTACGTCAGAGGAAAAGTAAACAACGAATAATCACATCCCCTCAAATTGAGTCTCAGACTGACAATCGAAAGTCTCACTACATCCATCAGGCTCCAACCGCAAAAACCTGACGAAATGAATACACCATCTAGACACAACAGAACCGTTGGCATCGTAACCCTACGCAACCAAGATGATTGGAGAGTTTGGTTTCATCAATTTCACGCTCGCGCTGTAGCCCACGATGTCTGGATCTACTTTAAAAGCCAGATAACCCACTTCCGTTTCCTGCAAAGCCAACGCTTCCGGAACTTCCAAAGCTATCTGACTACCCTGCAGCAAGAGGCATTGAGGAGGCGACTCTCCCTTCAGAGCTATCGGCTCGGGGCTGGGTGGCTTTCCAAGAAGAACTAGAACACTACGAGGATCTGTTGAAGATATACGAGGTTCAAATCGAGACTTATGAGTTTGAACAGGAAAACATCCGTCATGTGACTCAGTTCATCTACTCAACAGTAGCGCCGCATTTACAGCACACGTGTTGCCTTGCAAAGCAACCACGCCAACAATGGCTCGCCAATCTCAAACTCGAAGTTGGGATCGACGATCCTATCGAACAGGATCGAGAAATAGAACTAGAACACGCACTCAAAATAGATCGAGCCGTCGAACGGGCGCGGGTACTCGAACAAGACCGATCACGGGACCGATATCGCGCCGCTCTCAAGCCTATGCGAGGCCCAAAAGATTGGAACACGTGGCTGTCTGAATATGAACAAGCCTCCCATGATGCGACAGCGAATTGCGTTCTCGAGGCTACCGATATCAATGCCATGCATGACGACTTCATTCGCGCCGTGAGAAATGTAGCATCCGTGTGGATTGGCGTCTTCCTCCAAAGACGATGGAACAATCCTGACACGACCAGAAGGGAGATGATGGACAGCTTCCGAAGTCACATGGAGATGTATCATCCTCGGTGGTCAAGGTAGCACAAGGCTGGCGCCTTCCTACAGCTGAGGACTATTAGTGTCTCGATGGAGGTAGTCCAAGCAGCAAGGATATCGATAGGAATGCTTCTTCCGCTGCGGAAAGCGCGTCTTATACCAAACGGACTTGCAGCAGACTTCGGCGTCAACGTCAACGTCAAGGCAGTCAAGCCTCAAAGACAGGCGGCCATCAGATGATGAGTCTGCCAAGGCTAGAAGCAAATGCACAGCACATTATCATTACCATGAAGGCGGGCGTTAGATGGTGAGCCTGCCAAGGTCACAGCGAGGAGTGATAAAGCTCCTATAGATACCTAGACTTGTACAGCCACTCAAGCACAGGGCATCATCCCCGCCTTAGGCTTCCCGTCTTACATGAATCAGGTGTAGAGGCGACTTACAGTGAGTGGGCTTGCGCAAGCAGCTATTCCCAATATCTCTCACTTTCTTGTTCAGCTCTGGCTATGTAGAATTGTAGATCATAGAAGCAGAAATAGCAACAGAAGTAAACTCCCAACAGCAACAGCAACAGTAGCACTACTAGACAGCCAAAAACACTTCATCACCACCAAAGCCTCCGGAGTCCGTAGTGAGCGCGCCTCATACTGCTTATTGTAGACCACCATTGTGCGTATCTATCCCTCCATGTCGCCAACTTCTGCACTTGGGGGCAACGTTATCAACGTTATCCAAGTAACTTGTACTACATAGCCTCCTGACTTTCCAAGCGTCCAGAACCTTTACCTGTCCATCTGTCGGGGGCTATCAAAGCGTTAGCGAGTGCATATGGAGGCGCTCTAAACTCCATGCTGTTGAATGAAGAATGAGAGATTCAAGGGTAAAGAACGAAAGGAGTTGGGCCGAAACGAAGGCAAGTTGAAACATGAAAGGCAAATCGTAATGTGACAATCGGAGAAAGCTAAAAACGTTCTAGTCAAATTCTTCGCTACGGTATTGTAAGCAGACCTAGGTACCTTAGGTACTAAAGCTATGGTATAGTGCATAAAGCTACTCCAGTCTCCGTAAAACCAAACCCCCTCGGCGCCATATAATGCTAATTCTCAAGAAAACCGCCTTCCCTTTCAACCCCCCCAACCCCCCCCCCCCAAAAAA
>SRPX01000512.1:0-18402 GCA_018360215.1 Claviceps spartinae
GACTGCTGTTAGGGCTACAGCAGGTTATACAGCCAAATCATAACAGAAGTGGGCGGACGTGGTCCGTGCACCGTTGCCGAGAAAATTGTGTTAAGGAGAGAGTTGCTATATTTAAAACAGTCATCGCTACTACCTAATCTAGGGTACCTCTGTCCTGTTCCAGTTCTACGTCGGCGTTTGAAGCTGAGTCTGGAGTCTGGACGTTCTACGCCCAGAACCGCGGAAAATCGATCCCAAATTACGAGCACAGCTCCTTTCTCTGTGTTCTATCGGGCTCGGCGCCTTCTCTTCCTCTCTTGGCTGACCTGCGTGGGCATGCGCATGCATCGCGACGCCTCAGTGGTGGCGGACATGCGTGCCGCGCGAAGTACTTGCGTAGCATAGCGATGGAGGCCATGGAGCTTTCTAATCGCTCACGGACAGGGAAACGTACTACAGGACGGTCGACAGCACGATCTACGCCGAGTCTGAGGTCAAGCTTCGTCGTGGCGATCCGCTCCCAGCCGAGATATATACCCGGGACAGGGCCCGCACTGCAGCCGCCGCGACTCTTGCCGCTCGCGGCCTCGACAGGATATATCATCGAGCGGATATTGCTGCCCTCGCCTGGTCTGGCTGCGGATGGCAGGCCGCTCTCCAAGAGAATGACGTATATTGTTGGTTGGCCCGATCTCCCAGCAGCCAGCCTGCGGGTGCCCGCCATGGACATTTTGGACTATGTGTCGCAGAGAACGTTGGAGGAGTGGGAGGAGCGTCTCGAGGACGAAATGGACGAGCATCGGCAGCATCTGGGCGAGAAGGCGGGACGATGGGGTGAACACAAGGTGTCACCCGGGATGAGACGTCGACCGCCCGCTCATACAGCGATCGAGCAACTTGCGGCAATTGAGATTGAGTCGGAGTCAGAGTCTGAGTCCGAGACTGGGTCAGGCGTCGAGTCTCATGCTAAAAGCCACGGGATGAGTTTATCTACCCCAAGGAAGAGACGGCGGGCAGATTTCCACGTTTCATCTGACGAAGAGAGCAACAGTCCGACGAAGCAGCTAAATCGAGAGCTGCACGGTAATAGTGATAGCGGAGAGGATATGATGCCCGACAATGTTGTGGACCGTCGACAAGGCAAAACTATGGAGGTAGCGGTCGACCTTGATCTGAAACGGGGAGATGATGTCGACATGGCCACAAATAAACCTCTGAGGATCGTGACTCCTGTGCCTTTACCTCCCTTTATCACTTGCAAATCCTCTTCCACCACTACCAACAACAACACGGCCCGTGAATCCAACGCCAACATCCACAACATTAATGGCAGCATCCATACTCGAGCAGCATCGAATTCGAAGCGCACAGCTGTGGACTCCGGCACAGCTAGCCTGCCAAAACCACCCCCAAAGAAGGAAAAGAAGCAGAAAGTCATGCATTCCAAAGAAGGTAGCACGTTATCCCAAAAAAATGCGCCATTGCTGGCGAACGGAGTGGCGAACGTTGCTATCGATAATGCAATACAGCAACTGCCTACTCGAGGCTCAAGTCGAGGCCGACGAAAACAGCCCACATCAACGAATCAACCACCCGCTGCTTCAGCACACACACACCGCCGTTCCGAGTTAACAGGAACAAGGAAAAAGACGCAGCGTACGATTGCTCCACCGTCACCATCACCTCAAATGCCATCACCTTCAATAAAATCCAGCAGCCATGAAGATGAAGATTCAGCATGGGAAGTCGAGCGCCTTGAAGACATGACCCTATACCATGTCCAAAACCACGGCCCGATTCGCTACTTTCTAGTCCGCTGGGTCGGAGAATGGCCCCCAGAGCAGAACCCCTCCTGGGAGCCAGAACACAATCTCCATCCTGATTTAGTCAGGAATTACATGAAATTGGCTAAGAAGAAACGCGCCAAGTTGGCTGCGCAACATCAGCGCCCGCCGCCAGACCCTTCGAAACGGGCGCCAGGACGACATCATGGCTCTGTGAGGAGAGTTTCTTTTGGAGAAGCAAGGGAGATCAAGACCGAGGAGGATGAGGGCGCTAGTGATGTGCTCAGTGGCGGATCTTGTAACTACGCTCTGGATAATCAGGTGTTGATTGTGACGAAGAGTGTCAGAGATGGCGGTCATGGGCAGCGGAGGGGAGAGGAGACACCTGTTCCATTGCCGCCTATGCCGGTTGGAATTTGGGCAGGTTCATAGCGCGATGGTTCTTTATAGCGTGGGCATGCTGCATCGGTCATTTTGCCTTTTTGCAATAGCGGGCGGTTCAAGATTGCGAATGTTGCGCGTTCTGATTCGTGTGGACGGCGTTCAAAAGACATCTACGTGGACGAAGAGCGATGGAAATGCATGAATGACCTAGTAGTCACAGTATAGAGATGGAACTTGTACATAAGGATAGGACTTCCCCCGAAGTCAAGGTAGTCCAGATTATGCTCCATGTTACCAATGAGGGTATACTGTGAAGCCTTTCGGTATTCATACCTGTTGCTTCATAAGCTCACACTTTTTTGAAGAGAGATACTCCGTAGAGAGAGGCTTATTCACGCTGGAAGGCTGTGATCGATCCGCGGCCCGTGGGGCGCGGCACGCAACGATGGTGTGATCCATTGCGATGCCGCCATTGGGTGAGTGGGCGTGGAGATGGAAAGTCTGCCGGGCTGTTTTTGTGCGGAGTACCCAGGCGGCGAAGGATGTTGTGTGTCTTTTTTTGTTCTGTGTTCTTGTCTTCTCGGCGCATTCTTTCAAGCTCTTTTATTTAAGCCACCTTGAAATCTGTGTCTCGTCTGCTCTCTGCTCATATATCCGTCGTCGTTGACGGCTTATACCCATGGCCACGTGAGAACACTTTCTCAAGATCCCGCCTCTCGACCTCGTTGATAAGCAGAAGTGGCAAGAAATCGAACGAAGACTGCTAGGATGAGACGGCGAGGTGGCCGGGCAGGGGCTCCATGTACTTCTCGTGGCGGAAGGAGCTCAATGCTGGGATCGACCGACTAGAGAGGGCTTGTGTGCAAACCGCATGTGCCATGACCTTGTCTCGCCCAGTTTTACCATTTAGATGGAAACGATGACTGATGAGGATGAAAGTTGGTGATGTGCTACGCTAATCATGACGTCGGATATCGCCTGGTAGAACGTGCTCTGTGTAGAACACTGCAGTAATAAAGGCTGACTGTGTTCTCGGGCAATGACGCCTAGAATGATTATCCGGCCCCGGATATACCACATGGATCTTACGCCCCGCGATGAACTTTGAAGGCCTCGTATGTATCAACAACAGGCCTGGCATGCCGAAGTTTGTCTTCAGACCAGAAAGTACGACTCCCTCAGTGGAGTCGCCTGATATTGACGGTTGGTGTGATGGCCTGGGCTTTGTCCATGCCTTAGTAATATAGGTGTCAGTTGTACAGGGTCTGGTAGCTTGTACAATGCGTATTCTTTTGTCGTCATCTGGCGCAACGGGATTGGGCACATCACTCAGGTGGCGGCGCAGACACCCGCGATTGGCTCCTGGAGCCAGGCCATCACAGTTGGACACTCTTCGTGATGATCCAACTTCGAGCAGGCTGTGCCGGCCCGAAGAGCTTGGCCCTCCCCAACCGCACCTATCTGGACGATGAAGCCAGCATCCTTGACGTATGGCCTGTGAGCGACCAAAGTATCTACTTGAAAACGAACGCGGCGGGGTCAGCTCATTTTGATAAAATCAGACAGTCAAGTGGTGGCAGTATTGACTATTGAGGAGCATTCAAGCTGTTTGTTTCTAGGGCGTTTAGTCCATCATGAGCAACAAACTCGAATATGCACGTCTGCGCCACGTAGGAACAAAGATACCTAGGGTCCTGGGACTGGGTTTCTGGGAGGTAGGTATGTATAGCCACTTGACATAAGCGATCTATGAGAGGTAGGTAGACATCCAGGTACCTCGGATAGGAGATAGATCATACATGATACACGATACGACCATGACTGGGGCTGGAGTCCTAAATCGCTCCAATCGGGTGCGTGCCAGCCGAGATGCTATGCACGGGGTCGGCTTCTATTCCTGGATAAGTTTGCAGACCACGGGCAACTGTCTACAAATCGAGATGCCGGAAAAGCTACCGTAACGCAGCATTCCACTTCGGGGGAATCATGCTAGGTACTGACGCTACCCCTGAATCCTGATCCATACCTATGAAGTCCGTTGCTTCACACCAGACTGCGTGCTCAAGAAAGCAATATGTACCTAGCATGCAGCACACAAGGCACCGAGACTCGAGAGTCCCATCAGCGAATTTCCTGCCGTCATCTGCCGCTTTGTGTGCAGTCTGCGAACTCTTGGGATATCCTGCAGGCTGAGGCTGCACTGTACTACGACTGCACCTGTCAAATCTGGGCGTTAGCCGATCCAAAGGGGTTGGGATACCGAGAGGCGGGATTTGGCTTGACTGTTGTTGCCAGTTGGTGGCTTGGCTTCGTTGGAAGACGTGGTGGGTGGGTGACTCGTGACTCGTGAGGAAGAGAGGACAGTGTGTGATTGGTTAGAACTTAGGACGTTAGGTACAGTATAGCGCTGTGGGCACGTGACGTGTTGACACTGGTTCACTGGGTCAGTGCTTGGGAGTCGGACGAGGTCACGAGATGAGCCCCTCATCAGAGATCCTTCATCCTCTCGGTTCACCTCATACGCGTAGTTGATGACCAAAGCATCTCGTGGTTTCATCCTCTCTGCCTCTCGCACGAGAACTTTCGTACGAAACTTCGGGGATGAGACAGCCCAACGGGGCGTCGGAGGACCGCGAGGTCTTCGGAGACTCCCGAACTCCTCAACATGCTTAATTCGTCCACCTATTTCAAGAATGACCGAATCCCGCATCTCGGCTGGCTAAGCGTTCGAACATGAACGACAGTTCCCCGCGCAGTATCCACCATCGAATATCAGCGAGCCAGGCTCTCCAGTTTTTGTTAACGACTTCGTGCTGGCTATGTCGGCCGAGAATGTGATGGCTTGCCTTGCCTCTCGGGGGATGTTGACTTGATCCTCGATCCCGCGCCCGCTTCGCCAACATCCTGCACGGATCCTTCGCAGCTTCGTCACGCTGCCTCACAACAGAACGGCATTCCAGGGGGCGATCCCACTGCATGCGGCTTCATCATGTCCTCAGTATTGGATCAGTGCTCACTCTGACGAAGGCCGGTGCTGGCCAGCTTCCGAGACCTGACTTCTGGAAAAGTTGCGACTGAACTGAATGGATGACGTGTGACTATCGTGGGACGTTGAATTTGAAGTGTACGAAAAACGAAACCGAGTTTTTGAGGTCACCGCTGATTTCGTGAACGATCTGCTGAGATGCCAAGTCTCCGGTTGTCTTAACGGGCGGTGCTGTTCCCAGTCAAGACACACGGCCGAATGCCGGTTCGCAAAACGTCGGCAAAGACGGCCGTCTCCAGCTCAGACACCGAATGCTTTGCGAATTTGTCTGCCATAAAGGGAAATGCATCGGAAACGATCGGCATCGGATTTTTTGTACCAGCCAATGATGCAAGCCCAACTTGCATAGACGTCTGGCTTGGCTCCTGGCGTCGGAAGCTTTCCCATGCACATCGGACAATTTGACCGCGTAGTTTGCGTGCCAGGAGGGGTGACCGAACCGCAGCGCAAGGATTCGTGTCCGGCTTCTGACGGAGATGGGTACAGAACGATCTACAAGATACATGCCAGTTAGGCGTCCGATGGGAACGGAGCGTCTCTGGTACTTCCCTTGACATCAAGCTGGGGGGACCTTGAGCCTCTCGCCGCTCGCCGCATCTCTTGGCCGTCGTTTGCGCGCATTGCATAGAATTGCGACGGGTGTGGCCACGTTGGCCTACCGGCTTTGCGTCTACAACTATCTCAGGCGCGTTTCAAGCCATATAGGTTACAGCAGATCGTCTCATGTACGTGGTCGGCGAAGGTGAAAGACACAATAACTCATACTATAATAATGCCCCGTTGCCCCTACGATAAATCTTGATGTTTTTCTTTGCTACTTGTAGCCGCTTACTCGACATTTGATTCAAAGCCAAACACACTTTAATGATGAAGTCGTGTTTGTTCTTGGGGCTGGCCCTCATGTCTTTCTCGGTCGTCCGTGCAAATAATGAGACATCCCTCTCTGCCATAGCCAGCTTGCCCCAGTGTGCGGTATGTCACCTCTTCGCCGCCCCTCCAAATACGATGTTCTGCAAACCAACACGTCTGATTTCTAGATAAGTTGTCTGCTACCGATCGCCTCGTCTTCACCATGCGCCGCCACCGACGTGGCGTGTATGTGCAGCAACCCGAAGCTCCAGAGCGAGGTAGCCACGTGCGTGTCCAAGACGTGTACTAACAAAGAAGCGTTGAGTGAGTCTTGACGGAGCATCCATTTCCCTTCGACGAGCAAAAAAGAAGACGATGTTGACAGAATCGGCCCAAAGATACCAAGAGCATCACATCCATGAGCTGCGGCCTCCCCATCCGGGACAAAGGTCGAACCTACGTCACCATATCCAATACCTTCGGAGCTCTCTCTGCCGTACTAGTTCTACAACGCTTTGCGTATAAGATTTGGGCAGGCCTCGATCTCGGTCTCGACGACTGGTTTACACTGGTGACGCTAATTAGCGGCGTCCCGAGCACCGTAATGAACGCTAAGGCCTTAGTGACGAACGGCATAGGTCGCGATATCTGGACCCTGACGCCCAGCCAAATCACCAACTTCGCCAGATACTTTTTTGTCATGGAGCTTTTGTACTTCTTCCAAGTGGCCGCCCTGAAGCTAGCACTGTTATTCTTCTACATGCGCATTTTCCCAGCCGTCACCGTGCAGCGGCTACTCTGGGGGACCGTGGCCTTTACCGCCCTGTATGGTGTCGTGTTTGTGTTCGCGGGCTCGATGCAGTGTCGTCCTGTGCGGTACTTTTGGACGAAATGGGATGGTGAGCACTCGGGTTCGTGCATCAACGTGAATGGCCTCGCGTGGTCGAACGCCATTATTAGCATCGTCCTTGATTGCTGGATGCTGGCTATCCCTCTGTGGCAACTCGCGAGCCTGCATTTGAGCTTGAAGCGCAAGATCTGCGTCGGCCTCATGTTTTTCGTCGGCACCTTGTACGTTCCTTTATATTTTGACTGTTTTACACTTATTCTCATGCGCGTCTTATGAAGCCAACGCTGATATGTATTTTCCGCTGTCCAGCATTACTGTCGTCAGCATCCTCCGTCTCAGATCGCTCGTCAAGTTCGGGACCGACGCCATGAACCCGACCTGGGAGTTCTTTGGCGTTGGCCTCTGGTCAACTATTGAGATTAACGTCGGAATTATCTGCACCTGTATGCCCACCTTGCGGCTCTTGCTTGTCCGATTGTTCCCGCGTTGGCTGGGGACGACGCAGCCCTATCACGTCAAGTGCTCGAGTATGAACAACGCGAACTACAGAACTCCTTCTCCGACATGGAGGGCGAGTAGCCGTGCTCGCGGCGTTGTTGACGATGGGAGCCCATTCTCGAAGCGTCATGGAGTTGAGCACAGCGATGGGAACGAGGCTGAGCGAGGGCACGTTCAAGTGCCTGAAATGAAGCAGGCGAGATTAAAATCGTCGAAGACTGTTGAGCCTTTCACTGACATTGGAAGATAAGCCTCAAAGATGTTTTGGGTTATGTGTTTTGCGACATTCAACCAGCGGGCGTTTTTGCGTCTTGTCCTTCTAGGAATGTTCGGGTCCGGGAGGCTAGCGAAAGAAAAGGTCATCCACCAGGGGGCCTCCAGGGCCAATAATTCCCCATGGGATCCTCTCTCCACGACTCTCCCCTGGTCCACCACCAGGATAAGATCCGCGCCCATCACCGTCGACAGCCTATGCGCAATCATGAAGACGGTACGACCGGCGCTCTGTGCCCCATTGGCCTGCTGGATCAGGCTCTCCGTCTCCGAGTCCACGGCGTTCGTGGCCTCATCCAGAACCACAATCTTGGGCCACCGGCGAATGACCCGCTCAATGGCCAGGCGCTGCATCTCGCCGCCGCTGAGACGTACCCCGCGGTCTCCCAGCTTGGTTCTGTATCTCTGGCCCCTGGGGAATCTTCATAATCTGGTGGTAGATCCGGGCGGCTTTACAGGCCTCGACGGGCTTTGATTCTGAGGCGCCCGGCCGCGCGTAGAGCAGGTCCTGCATGAGAGTCCGATCAAACATAGACGGATCCTGCGGGACGGCGCCGAGAATATCGCGGAGGCTAGTCAGGTTCACGTCGCCGTCGTCGCGAATGTCCTGGCCGTCAATGGAGATGGATTCTGCGGCGCTTACGTCGTAGAGTCTGTACAGAAGCTTCGGTGTGGTGGACTTGCTTCCTCCCGTCTCGCCGACGAGTTCGACACGTTGACCTAACTGGGCGGTGAAGGGGACGTCCTGGAGGATAGGTATGGCTGAGTCGTAGGCGAAGGAGAGGTTTTTGAACTCGCCTTGTCCGCCGTGGATCTCAATGTTACGCACGCATGGTTTATCTTGGACAGATGGCTTTGTTTGCATCAGCTGGTATAGCCACTCTGCGTCGATGACATGTGTCGTGGTTGCGCGTATGTTATACGTCATCATGCTAATCGGATAGTTCATGGTTGTCCAATACGAGAGGATAGCTATCGTGCCGTTGGCGACTATCTTGGCCACGAAGGCCATGTCGGTGACCTGGCCAATCTTCATGACGGAAGACTCCGGCCACGCTGTTCGGGATGATGTCTCAGATGTGAGGCTGCTAGCCTGATAGGTACCTATCTCCAACAGGTAACAAGACTGACAAGACCACGACTAACACAGACACGTTTGGGAAAGTCAACGGTACAGCATTCAGTCTCCCGCTTAGTGTCATTCAAGGTGCTATTGGCTTAAGTGTTGGGCAGCGGACTGGTTATGAGCGCTCTGATTGTATACCCACTTGGCACAACGGAGTGGACTGTTTAGTTTCCGAGGCCACAGGCGGAGTGCGGGAAAGCAAAGACGAGCTACAAGTTTTCGTATTTACAGCGGAAGTTTTTCTACCCCTGGGTTCGGCTTGGATTAGAAAGGGAACTAGTTACTGGGATTCGGAAGGCATCGTTCGTTTGACTGGGTACAGCAGGCATAGCACATAGTTAACACTTAGACACACAATCCTGATTGTTTCTATTGATTCTTTACACATACAAAACAAGAGGCAGCTTTCTTTGTTCGTCTGCCCGTGTCGTCATGTTTGTTACGGTGGGTCACGGGTGGTCCTAACGATGCGCCGTGGGCAATGCTTCCATTGACATTCCTCGAGATAGACTAAGATAGTAACATAGTTTTTGACTCTTTCTCGATACATATACAGAGCGATCAACTCAAGATCCTCGACAACTTGTCCGACACTGCGTTGGGAGCTGAGGTCGTCGTATATTCGTGTGCCACAATTGATATTAATCTGATCATTCTGAATTTCTGATGGTCTCGGAAGTTCGGAACAGGGGTTCCTTGTTGGGAACTACCTACTCTGTCATTGCGGGACGATGGAGCTGTGATGCTGAGTGCCAGTGACTCAGTGAGTGGCCCAATACTGGTCATTACTAATTGGATATGGCTGGCGGTATTGATAGGATGTCAATGTCAAATGATCATGCTGTTTTCGTGGCTTTGGCTGCATATCCTGATTTCTCTCTGGTATGGAGTCTTTAGTATTAAATGGAATCTGGATTGCTCGGGAGTTGGGAAGAAAACAAGAGCTCCTTGCATTTATTGGGCTTGGACATGGAAGATTGTGCTCTCTATTCGCTCTTTAGGCATGGACAAAGATTGCTGAAATAATGAAATTTGAATGGGATGAAGCCGAAGGTCAGACCGTCAGGGTCGTACGGCGCCCAGTGAAGAAAGAATATCCCTAGCCCTTCGAGGAGTTTATTCACGCACAATGTGAGGTAGCAGTGCGAACGCTCGCCGTTATCGTGCACGAACATCAAAATCATGACATCGTTCAACCTAATCGAAAAGTATCCCTCGGTATGAACCATTATGACTATAGGCGCTGATTTCTTTTCGTTGGGCACCAAATCGTCGTAAATTCGCAAGTTGAGAAGTACTCTGCCCGAGTCGCCTCGTTAGGACCACCCACTGTAACACACATGACGACACGGATAAATCGAACAAAGAAAGCTGCCTCTTGTTTTGTATGCGTAAAGAATCGAGAGCGATAAAGCATTCAAAAACAGGACGGGAATCTACATACACAGACGTTCGAGAATCAAGAGCAATAAAGCGAAGAAAAACGGTAGCAAGAAAGCCAAGAAAAACAATAGGAAAAAGCCAAAAAAAAAAAAAAAACAATAGGAAGCCAAGAAAGACAATAGGAAACCAAGAAAAACAATAGGAGAATCTATAGACAAGCAAAAACCAGCAAACAGCAATAGCAAGCGAGGTTGCCTCGCGTAATCAGTAGCGCCCACCACGCCGGACCACGAGCGACCAAGAATAACCCCAATTTTCCTCTCCCCACCCCCTTCAGAAACTTGTCAGTCCACTCCGTCGTTTGCCCAGCGGGTATAGAATCAGGGCGCCTATACGGAGTAGACAGCCCGATAGTTAACCCAAAAGCAACTTGGAGGAGACTGAGCCCGAGATGGAAAGTCGTGGCGTTGACTGCGCCAGCCGTGACATGAATGCCAGCCAGCAACGAGCCAGTCGCTACCAGTCCGGCCGGCACAAGGACGAGAAGCCCAGGAAGCGATGTCGCAGCCGCGAGGCTGTGTCTGACTTTTCGAGGTGGGCGCCCAGGCGGTGGTACAGCATTGGCTTCGGGGTCTGAGGGGGAGGGTAAGGGCCATGCATCGGCTTGGGGACGACGCAAGAGCCTTGGCTGGACTCTGCATCTCCAAAAGTCGACAAAGTCTGGCCAGAGACTTTGGACGCGTTCGCTCAACCGTGAGTAGAGGCTTGCCAGGATGGCCACGATGAGCGAGCCGAGCATGGTGGGGATCTGGGCATTAGGCGAGAAATGGTTAGTGAGGTATTCAGTGCTGTAGCTGACAGCACAGAAGCCTGCCATGGCCGTGGCTAACATTGCCGGGATCTGCCTCCATTTGGCTTGGAAGATGATGCAGAGGCAGATGGTACGGAGTAAAGCCGGGAACGAACAAGAAGCACCACTCCCGAGCAAGGGGTTTATTGCAGTGCGCCTCGCTCGTCGCGTTGCTGTCCATCATGCCGTATAACGCTGCACCAATCGGAATACCGCATCCCAGGCGCAACATGTAGCCCATGGCGTGGACCATTCTCGTGCTTCCAGCAACAATCTTGTCGCCCTGGAGCTCGAGGGAGCCGAGGACCACGTACCCAGGCAGACACATGACAATGCTGCTCTGGGCGAGTATGCTGAAGCAAAATAACCGCCCGTCATTGATCGATCCAAAGCCGCGCGCCAAGAAGGAGGTGACCACAGCAGCGAAGAAATCGAAGACGTACGCATGCAGCCCGTACTTGTCGGGACTCGGCAAAGACGAGCTGCATCAGACCCACAATGCACCCCAGGATGAAGGCGATTGGCAAATCGATAAATCGCCCTTCAAATCCAAAGGGGGCTACGCAAGCCGACGCGAGTCCGTAGATCAAGATCCGGAACCAGACCTTGAACTTGGGACTCTTGCCGAGTACCTCATCAAGCCTCCGTGCTGCTTCCTTCACACCAAGCCTATCGTGAGCAACGTCCATGCTAATGTCATGAACGTCCTGCAGCCTCCCGAGATCGATCCCTTCCGACACTCGAACCAGCTTCACCTGAGCAGCATCGGCCGTGCTCTCGTCGAAGCTGATTGTCATGCAGTTGGGGATGTAGCTAAACTCACCTTCGATCTCAAGAGCTCGCAAGGACATGGACATATACTCTTCCAGCCGGCGTGTCGGAGCGCCGTAAATAATAAGAGCGCGGGATAGCTTGACGAGATACTTTCGTCGGGCAGAGATACTGCTCATGTGCACCGTGGGAGGAACCACAACCAACCCACCACTGACCCGTGATTAGGAGGCTGGAGATGAAGCACGAGGCGACACGACGGGAGTGGATGGCATTGGCGGCGATGAAGGGTGAGGGCGACTATGAGAGGCACGGTATCTTCGACCATCACTCTCGAAACGAGAATGATGCTGCTGCTCCGATGCGATGTGGGCGTCTTGTGTGACGTGGTCGTCGTGGTCACTTGCATCGTCCATCACACGATGGACATTTTCGTCCTCCGAGTTCCGCCTCGAGTCATCGGCGGACCAGGCGGATAAGGCCAAACTGTCGACTCGTCGGTGGTCCATGGCGGGAGGAGAGGGCAGCTGATGAGAAGACGTTGGATTAGGAACCGGCAGATGAGAACGCGGCGGATAAGAACTTGCAAGTTGATGGGGGAGACGGCGGCCGAGGACAGGGCTGTCGAGGACTCGAGGAGAAGGCAACGCGGCGGACAAGAACTTACAAGTTGATTGGGGACTCGGGAGACGGCAATGTGGTGAACTTCATGAAAGATGAAGAATGAAAAAAAGAAGACTAAAAGTTGAAGGGCGTTGCGTCGCACGGAGAGATTTTATAGCTGGCGCGGGAATAGATTCCAAGGGGGTCATTTCTTGTTTCTCGATCGCGTAGGGTGTCGATTGCCTGGTACTTCTCTCTTCGAAGCTGTCCTTCCTTGTTTCTTTCCCTTTCCCTTGCGGATTAACAAAACAATAGGCCAAGCAGCTATGTAAGCTCATGAACTGCCGACAGCTGTCATCCAAGTTGACCCGCCGAATTCGCCGACTTCATTCCTTTGCACCCCTGGAGATTGCCCGAGTCGTTCAACATCAAGTCCATCATCTGCAATCAGCTAGCTGGCAGCCTCTCCATTGTTGATTGATGCCTCACAGGGCCCATTGTCGGAGGTATCGTAGATCGACTTACCTTCGAAGTATCATTGATCAGGAAGGGGCCTTCCACGAGAGGAGGCCGGGGCTGTTCCGTGAATGGAGCCTGGAGGACCTTGCTAAATGTTGGAAGTAGATGTAGACCCTTCCCGAGTCCGAAGAGGCTTCCCCCCTGTGCCTTCCCCGATTGCTTTCCTCCGGAACTTTGGGACAGTCCTACTGGTATGAGAGGGGGGGTTTATAACTTTATATCTTTATGGTTTATACTATGTACGTAACAGTACATCTACTGCGTTTGGTAGGTAGCTGCGAGAGTAAAGACGCTCCAGAAGGATAACCTACGACATTGTTATCCATGGAGCGAAGGTGGAAATGTTGTCTTGATCCATTTCCGACGGAAGATGAACCGCCGACCGGCGACAGCTGTACACATTACAAACAGACGGCTAACAAATCCATTAACCTTGGCCCTTCACTGACAAATCACTGTTCAGTATCTGCCCAGACTGCTAAGGATGGCAAGAGTCTTGCCATCCTTGAGCCCACATCACGGATCGGTGATCTCTTCGTTCCCTCTTGAGCAATGCCACGAACTTGGAACTTGGAAGGCAAGATCGTCGACGGTCGTTAATGGCACCCTACAACAGCCTACAGGGTGACGCCTACATGGAAGGGTCATTACCCAGGTGTAACGATGGCCGCCTCAAGTCTAATTCACACAGCACATTTGGTCTGTTACAGGAAGTGGCTTGTTAGTCGATTGAATAGGTGTTCGGGCATTATCGGCGTAAGACACGTTAGGAGATTACTCCCGAGTCCCAATAGATGAACTGTTTTTTTAGATTAATTAGTAGATATCTGGAATATGTCGCTTGAATTTGGGGCAAGTTCTATCCTTATGTACAAGTCCATCTTTCTACTGTGACTACCGGGTCATGGGACTTCCAACTCATCCAGATCCCAAGTACCCTGTTCATTGATGGTCTCCTCATGAGTCACGACCGCGTGATCATATTGTACATCTGATCCTATTGTTTACCTGATCATGTTGACCACATGATGAAGATGATCATTCTCTTAACTGTAGCGTTATCACTGGTCAATCGTGACGTAGCATTTGTCACACCAGGCTGGTCCGATAAAATTGGCCAACTTGACTTCTTTGCACCCCCCCCCCCCCCCTGGGGCCTGGATCTTGCCCGAGTCATTCGAGGAATCGAGAATCGAAACAGTCCATCATCTGCAGCCAGCTGGCAGCCTCTCCATGCCATCGATGCACATCTAGGTACTCCGTGGACCGTAGGTACCTAGCTGCGAGACGCTCCAGACGGACGGAGAAGTTGGAACCTACGAGGCTACGACACTGTTATCCATGGAGCCAAGGCAAAAATGTTAGCACTTCCTCAGTGTGACGCCTTTAATCCCTTTCTACTTTCCACACAACTTACAAGGCACTCTCCTTTTATTTTAGTCTCTCTCTTCCTGCCTCGGAAAATGAACTGCTGACAGCTGTGAGAAGTGAGTGAGCACTGATCACAGTGATCAGCGACTTTACCTCAGCTGCCGGGCGATTCAATTTCATCCCCCCCTACCTTAACAGGCTGCTGGGAAGTGGGAACACACGTGGCTTCGCCGCCGCTTCGGTTCGATGGGCTGCAAACTGCGACGCTGCGTCGACTCCTGAGTCCTAACGTTGCAGCGGGTGCTATTATACCGTTTTCGGGTGTCGGAGGACGGCGAGGGAGCGAAGTCTCAAGAGACGGAGCCTCATGTAGACTCGATGAGGCCATCTTGATATAATCTCTTAGCGTTAGGGTCTCAACATGCTGGTGCTCATTGCTACCGCCTCCGCGTGCGCCGTGTGCTTCCATCCAGTGGCATCACCCGCCGCTCGATTTCGTCCGACGACGTCAGGCATAAAGATTCATCAGCAATCGATTTATGCTCATCTTTAATTCAACTCTGTATGTACGACAAAGTGCATGATCGAAATAATAAATCCTTTCTCAAAACATACCAAAAACAGACATGATTCATTGCTTCAGCGCTTATGAATATGTCGTCGGCTGCGTCCAATGCGGCAACCAAATGTGCGCTTTTTCTCTCTTTGATCTCACTTTGTCGATTTTTTCCAGCCAAAGAATACTGGATATTTGATGTGAGTAGATGTAACTATACTCTGTGGTCACTGGTGAGAGAGTCGAGACAGTGCTTGGCACTTGCAGCTTGAGCGGCGAGCCTGACCCTGACCGTAGTAGGTACCTGAGCTGAAGCGCGTCGACGGCGTCGTCAGCGCAGTATCAAGCACAATTACCTATAGCAAATACATACCTAAATCCACTCGCTGGTTGATCATTCCCAATTAGGTGGCACCTTTCTTTCCTCGCCTCCCCCAATCTCTCTTTCACCCTCATGTTTTTCTTTTTTTTCCTTTGTCATTGCAAGTACGGAGTACGGAGTACATATGTAGGTACCTACATTATAGGTATGTATGTACATATTCTGATCGGCAGATATTCAAGAAATGACGTAAGTGGCCCCCCACAATGCCGATTCCCGAGCCAATGCCGCCGGGCGTCCTCAGCCCGGACTTTGACAAACAAACCCCTTTTCGGAGTCGCCACAGCCGGGAGCAGAAACATATCAACGCCTCCCCTCCCGCCATACGCATTGTCGGCTGCATTCTTCTCAATCGGAGAACGCCTTTCGCAGTCTCGGCTTAGCGACAGCGACTCGACGGGACAATCGATATGTCTTGTCAATTGCATTGATTGCCGGCCCACCTCAGCATCACCCAAATCCTGCCTGTCCGCCACTCATCCTCCGGCTCCCACATTTCAGCCTTTCGGCCGACTGACGCGTCGACACTTCGACCCTCCGGCATAGTTGCGACTCGCCATGGCGCTTCCCCATCGGACGTGGAACTTCGACATCGATCGCTGTCTCAATCCTTTCGTGCCGTCCCCGCCATGGAAGTTCATGCCATACCCGCTAGCATGGTTTCTGGGGTATCGTAAGACGAAGCCCCACGAGACGGGCAACCTGATGCCCATCTTCTGGGCATTCATTGGTGTCTTTGCCGCTATTCTTCTGATCGAGGGCGTTTCCAAGCATATCCACTCGTTTACGTCCCATGGCGCGCCTATGATTGTGGGCAGTTTTGTAAGTGCGGGAGCTCGCCTATTCACCTTTCCCTGCTAGCAGGGGTTGAGACCGTGAGATGCCCCAAGTACATCCCATCATCCATCATAGCCCCCTTCGTAGTAGGTCTGCAATATGAAGGAAAAGGAAGTCAAGATGCAAGCACTAACTGAAGATTATGGGAAAACATAGGGCGCAGCAGCAGTCTTGGAGTTCTACTCCATCGAAGCACCACTAGCGCAGCCGCGAAACGCCATATGCGGCCAGGTCATCTCCGCATTTACAGGCATAGCCATGGCCAAGCTCTTTCAGCTCAGTGACCGATTCACAGATATTCAATGGGTTGGCGGCGCACTCGCATGTGCTTCTGCCACGGCCCTCATGGCGCTGACCAAGACAGTTCATCCTCCAGCCGGGGCGACAGCCTTGCTGGCTGTGGTTGATGCCAACTTGCTGAAGATTGGATGGTTCCTACTGCCCGTCGTGCTATTGGGTTGCGCGCTGATGCTGGTCGTGGCGCTGCTGGTGAACAATATTGAGCGGCGGTTCCCAATTTACTGGTGGACGCCTGAAGAGTGCAGACGGTCGTTTCCGATTCTGAGGAGACGGTCGTCGGATGAGTTGCGGAAGACGGCGAGTATGTTGGATGAAGAAATGGGTGGGAGTGGCCCGGGCCTGCATACTGCGGGAGCGGAATTGGATGCGACGAGTCAGTCTCGTTCTCCCTCGCATGAGGGGGTCGGTGGCTCATCAGACGAGGGTACCGTCGGTGCGGACCGCGCCACGAATTTCACACGATCACATCTGCACTTGGGCGAGATTGTGATCCGGAGAGGAGAGATCATCGTCCCGCAGCACATGTTTCTAACGCAAGAGGAGGAACAACTTTTAGAGACGATGAGCTACCGGTTATGAGTGATGAATAATGAGAAGGAAATACCGTAATATAAGGAAAGGACCAAAATCATAACCGCCCTCACTGTAAACACACGGTTTGGGGGCTCGAGGGTAGAGAACGACCCCATGAGCGATCTCATGTACTTTTACTTGTGCTTCCAACGCCTCCAACCATGCCATGAGCATCGTTGTCAAGGACAAAGACAATCATCTTCACAGCCAATTAATGGATTAGTCTTGGCGCACTGCTGCCCAAGAGAAGTTTGCGCTGTTCACGCTATCGTACGGGAACAGGGGGCCCATCGACTCGAATCTCGGCAGATGGACAATCCCGGCGGGTAAAACGAGTTTCTGGTATGCACTTGGATGTTCTTCAGAAGTTTTTCTATCGAGGCCTGATCATGATTCATGAGAGCCCTACACCACATGGAACTTTAGAAAGTGGCATGTATATAAGTCACCGTCATTGAAGCAACCGTACCCATCTGAAAGCTTTATTGAGTTGTGGCCGAATATGAGAGAAAACAAGATGAGCAAGGAATTGAAGCAAGGAATTGAGAGAGGAACCGTCAATTTGGCTCAATTGATGTAGGCAAGGCATTATGGACCTGGTCTTAGGAATGCCTCGTTAATTTCCACTCGTTGCCATCATCTTTCTCCTTCTCTCCCACTATTGCTCGTCCTGTTTCCTTTCCCATTCTTCCCTCCCAACTTCCTTCAATTTGTTCTTTGGCCTCATCTTCTAAACCATGTTTTCACTTTCCGCTGTTCCCTTGCCCCCCTTGGTCTAGTTCCGGGTCGCCCTCTACCAGAATTGCACCCCCCAACGGCCTTTCCATACGTAATACCCTGCGCAGCCCAACGCCGCGACCGTAAACGCCTCACAGAAACGCTGCCAGAGTGCACGATTCGCCCTCCGCATGTTGTCCCCAGCCCGTTTTGTTATATGTAGATTCAAGGATGCGCGATCATTCACATGTGGGAACGGCGCGTCCGTGACCTGTCCCGTCCGTTCGTCACGGACCGTGGGCACCGGCACATCCAGAAACTCGCACAGCGGGCGAAAGCCGTCCTTCACGGAGAACTCGATGCGCCTATCTGCAGGAATAGCCTCCCGAACGCGTCGGTAGGATTCATTGTACCAGGCAATGGCCTTGTCCTTTTCGGTGGCATGATCATAGGGTATGCAGTACTTGAAAATGGCCGTTACCAAGCGGGTCCATTGGCGAAAATCAGGAAGCAGGGTCGCCAGGTACAAATTTTGAAGCGCACCGATGGACGACGAGGGCTTCATGCTCAGTGCCACGCTGCCCTTGACGCTCTCGTACCATTTTTCCGGGTCGCGGTTCAGGATGACGATCTTGGCCTCGGGGTAAGCTTCTGCGAGTTCTGTTTCAATGAGAGGATGATGGGTAAAGGAATTGATTGTTGGAGCAACTATAGAACTGGAGAGGTCCAGGAGTCATATACTGACTGAGAC
>SRPX01000513.1:0-18285 GCA_018360215.1 Claviceps spartinae
TACAGCAGGTTATACAGCCAAATCATAACAGAAGTGGGCGGACGTGGTCCGTGCACCGTTACCGAGAAAATTGTGTAAAGGAGAGAGTTGTGGCAACAACCGTCGGGGCTGAGGGACCTGCATATAGGGTAGTGCAGCGTGTCCTTGGCCCGTCCGAGAAGACCTTGCATTCTGCATTTACACCATCTCTCGACGCACCCTCCTTCTTCTTGAGCCCACAACACCAGCCTAGCATGTCTTGAACTGAGGAGATTTTTCTCACACCATCTGTATTGGCATTAGAAGCCATTATTTGAGTTGGACAATTCATACAGTCAGTTCTGTCATTATGCGCGAGGTGGAGGCGGGATGGTCAGATCAAGGAATCGCTGCCGGTGCAAGATGTATATTTCAACGCTGGATGACTCAACTATACGTGGATGAAAAGCCAAAGAATTGACCTCTGAAGAAACCTCTGACTTAAAGGACTTTCTAAGTATTTAATCTATTCAGATACGACCGCAGAGTCACATGCAAATCGCTTCGCCATTTGTCTGCGTGGTAAGATCTCACAGAAAACAGTGAACTCAATTGCCCACGCCCATTCGGATCCAAATTGAAATCAATACAGGATAAATTAGCATTCAGAGGAACATCTAGTCAGGGACTATCGTTACTCTGAATGTTTAAGAAATTCATTAAGTAATGGATAGAGCCATGGCCATTCGAAAATAGGTAGGGTACAATATACATATCCAACTCGGGAACGTTCCACCTCACCAAAGATGCCTTCAGATCATTTTCTCTCTTGAATCACCAATTCAAGTGCAAACGGATATTAAAATGTAGTATGGTTTTGAGCCTCTTGGAAATCTTATGAGACGGTTTGTCGATAGATTACTCTATGAAAAGCCGCACAAGTTCTTAATGGGAGCAATCTGGCCATGTGGAAATTTTGACATTACTGATTCTTCTCAAGTCCGACTGTCCTTCCAGCGCTCGCAGCGCTACCGAGGCCCGCTGGCCCGCTGCCTGTTACTCACATGGAAAATGACAAGCTTGGGCTGGGCCCATAAGCTTTTCAATGGTTTTCCTTCCAGCGCGCTCGCAGCGCTGAAGTCTCACAACCAGGGGGGGCGAGGCGCTGTAGTGCAGCGGGCCCGCTGCAAATTACTCGAAAGGAAAATGACAAGCTTGGGCTGCGCGCCTGCAAGCTTAGGGCGTCCCCAAGCTTTTCACGAAAAGTGCTCTTGGGGCTCCCTGAGCTTGGGCGTACGTTCCCAATCTTGTCAACATGTCCAAGCTTGTGCAATTAAGTGGGGCCCACTTGAAAGTTGGCTCCACAAGCTTGTAGCCGTCCCTAAGCTCAGAGCGCACCTCCCCAACCTTATCGTACATGCCTAAGCTTAGGCGTGCATTCTACAAGCTTGTACAAAAGGGGGGTCACTCGCGAAGGTATATCTAGTGGGTGACAAAAGCCGAGAAATTTTGCAAAAGTCGAGAAAAAAATACTGCCCCACTTAATCGCGTTTACCCTCACTTTCCCTCGCGTTTCCCCCAACACAACACCATTTTCAAGAAACAATTTCTAGCATTTTCGCATCAACAACTATCCAATAAATGCCCCGTCACGTAGAAGTGCATCATGTCAGAGGGGGAATCGCCTAGCACCGGTCTTACGACTTCGTGTTCTCATCGTATCCATGGGTTTTCAAGTGGCGCATACAGCTGCCTCCGTCGACTAGTCGAAACCATTGACTGCGGTTGTCACGCTCGCAGCAATAACAGTACCATGAAAGGTCGGAGCCGGGTGTGGGCTCATAGGGTTACTGCTTTGCCATAAACCCAAATGGCCGATCTCTTGTTTGATATAAGTGATCGGGGAGATCACTTTGTCTCGGACGTATATTTTATCTTGGCATATAAATGCTGACAGTACTGATATGGCGGAGGAGGATATGCGCTTTGAGATCGCATGGTCGAGGGCGACTATTTTGTTAGTGGAGGAAGATGTTGGACTCAGGACTGGGCTCCGATATTGCATGGATTGCTGCGTGAGACAAGGCTCCATGTATTTAAACATACTCATACTCCTCGTTGGTCATTTCGTAGTCTACATCCTCACTAAATTTCAGTCACGTTTTTCTCTTCTTTGGTTGAGGCCTTTGGTGATCATGAGGACTTCCATTGGCTTGCGCCTTTTGTTCGCGTTGGAACGTTACGGAATCCTATGAGAATTGCCGCTCATCTTTTTTTTCCTTCGTCTTGTTCCTTTGTTTTCTTAAGTTCAGTGAGGGTACCTGGTAGCCTGTAGGAGGTAGGATATGGTGTGGAGTCGTCCAGCTTTCTGTCGCTGTCATTGGTCAGTATCCCGATCGCTCGTTATCAACGCTTATCGCTTCTACGGAATTAACTTGAGACGCTGCACCATAGGAATTGTACGGACCTTCAAGCAAATTGACCGGATTTCATTTCGCACGTACGTGAAGGCTTGCATCATGCAGACCACCCTGATCAGTGATGACTACTACGGACGTTTTGATGAGCCAGCGGGAGGCGACAGCAGCGGACGATGAGCAGTGGTACGTGCAGCGTCAACTGGAATTGCGGCAAAAATACGATTCACTCCCTCCTCAAGACTCTCGCCACGTGAGGGTCCCAGCCTGAGAGTGTCCGGTCCGGGATATTATCTTGGACGAGAAGTCCATGATTGGTCTTCGCAGGTTATACAACGTTCATCAGCGCTTGCGTCGGATTAACGCGAAACCAGATACACGCCATTTGAAGAGACTTTGCCCGGTTGCCGGCAGTGTAAGCTTATGCGGATGGATCGTGCAGCAGAGGTCCATGCCCAAATCATGTGCGAGTGCTTTGACCGCCGTTTCCTTGAAGCAAGTGGTGAGACAAACTGATGATAGTCAAAAACCCTGTCGAGACGCCCTGTCTGCGCTACGAGATGGCGACTCGACGCGAGTACACTTTGATCATTGCACAAGGATCAAGTACTGGCTGTTGCCGTCAGACGTGGCTGGCTTCGAAGATGCGCTGCGCATCTATGGGACCAACGACCAGGTCAACAACTACAACAAGGAGCATTTGGAGAAGATTCAAAAACCCATCATCAACATTGCCTGCTCTTCAACCGACCGGGAAAGCAACGCTGCCGCCAGTCGCTCCAGCCCAGCAATCTTCAACATTTACAGCAGCTGAGCCTGTGCGTTGGAGCGACTGGCGGCAGCGTTGCTTTCCCGGCCGGTTGAAGAGCAGGTAATGTTGATAAACGGTTTTTGAATCTTCTCCAGATGCTCCCTGTTATAGGTGTTGACCTGGTCGTTGGTGACCCGATAGATAATGACGTACGAGTTCTTTGACCGATCCGTCTTCGTGAAGCAAGAGGTAAGGTCATATCCTTCTGCCCCATACAACAGACGGACAACGTGGCGACCGAATAAAGCGAGACGGATGGACATTCTCGAGAAGTCAATCACAGGAACGGGTGATGCAGTGTAGGCTAGAGGCCGGCACTATGCATGTACTGTCCGTTTGACGGTTACTGTGTGTCACTGTGGTGTCAATTTGGTATCACAATCACATGCTCGTGGTCCAATACATAAACCACAGTACATGTTACAACAACCTCAACCATCACTCACATCACGTGGCTAAGCCTCGCCAGGATCTTGCACGAATCCGCGACTTGGGCATATTGGCCAATGGCAACCAGACAGTCCCGCGCCAGGTCTCGGCCTGTAACATGCCATACGCGTCGGTCAGGGTTGTCGAGGGACGCCTCGGGACTCTCCCCGTTCCAGACATCGGACTCAATTCAATGTCTTGCCTGCCAAGACGGTTCGCGTTTTCTTGCAGCCGGGAGTTTGATATGGCTTGCACTCGGGGTTTTGGATCTCGTCCAGCCAGCTATGGCTGCCGTGCCACCGCATATGTCGCCGGCATACACACCATTATTTTGTCTGTCTGTGTGACCAACTGCGCAGACTGATCAACTATCAAGCACTTACCGAGTTGCTAATAAGTCCCCTGCCTCCGTTCGCTTCCATTGCCTAGCATTGTGTAACCCCGACTATACCTGCAGCGAGGATATTGGTCTTGCTGGTTGCATGGCTATGACTTAGTTACGGCTTCGGACTCGTGCCTCGTACACCTGTGGCTTATGTCTTCGTCACACTGGTGGATGTCTTGACCACGACTGATCATTACTATCACTTTTACGTGATGGTTTGTATGATCGACCAAGGGTGGTGTGAATAGCAATACTCCCGAGCTATTAACCCTCTCAACACCACACGCTCCTCTCACGTTAATAAGTTAGTCTTGATTCTTGGTATATGAATACTGCCATCAATCACAGCACCCTCTAAACTGCGGGTTCGCCAAGGTTTCTGCATACATACCAACCTGTCTTCACGATGCCGTGACCGCGACTTGAGCGGTATTGGGCGTTGGCAACAAGACACTCAGTCCCACGCCACGTCTGCCTCATTGCGAACACCATGCGGGACTTTTTAATGCAACACGCATCGGTCGGAGTGTTTGAGAGACGCGTGAAACGTCCCGGGACTGTCCCCGTTGCACACACTGGACTTGACATCTTGCTTCGACGGTGGGTGACGTGTCCTACACTCGGCGTCGTGAAATTTCATCTCGCCATGGCTGCCGTGCTACCGCAAACTATGCCGCCGGACTAAACACCATTGACTTACTCCCTTTTAGGGCTTGGTTGTCAGCCTGCTTGGTTTCTTTGGTAAATCTGTGTAACCGACTGCGCAGACCGATCAGGCACAGCAAGCTGCACTCCGTTCGCTTCCATCGCTCAGCATTGCGTAGTCTCGGACACCAATCATGATTTCAGCGCGGCTGACAATCTTAGTCCTCCTCATTCTGTCAAACCTTGACCCAATCACTGCTTTGGACGTCGTACACCTGTAGCTTACGGTTTCGTCCCACTGGAGTGATCATTACTGCTGCTGCTCCATGATTGGCAGCGGATTCGTTCGTATGCTCGAGCATCTAGTACCGCCTTCGAAACTAGATATATCCCCGGGCGAGCCTGCTTTCTCTTGTGTCCACACTTTGCTCTTCGTCCCAAACGGTAACCTTAGCCTCCTTCTCCTTGATCATCACGCTGCAAGAAAAAACAAATCGAAGGGAGAAAGGCGAGATAGTTCAGTCTGTCGTGTGATACTCACACATGCACACTCGTCGTAGCCATGGGTCCCCCAGAAAAAAGACATAGTCTTCAAATTGAGCCGAGAAGCTCTTGGTCTTGGACATCGGGGGAAGAAGTCATTCTTGTTCAACTCAGATGGGCCAGAAAGACGTGGGAGGAGATATCAGATAAGCTACCTGGGAGAACTCCCGCCGCTTGCCACCGGCGGTATTTCGTCTATGTCGAGGGTCTGCGGGACGAATCAAAGATGGATCATTTCGTCAAACTGTACGAGAGGTAGGTCACAATTTGCCGAGCAAGATGATTATACATTCTAGACCTCTGCTTTGCTTAATCACTCACGTCCTTATTATCATACTAACTTGTCTGTTATGTAGTCACAAAGCGGAAATGTGGGCGAAAGTTGCAGAAGAAATGTCGGTACCTTGGACAGAGGCCGAAGCGAATCATTGGCGACTCGGAAAAGCAGAGATCAGGAAGAGAAGCAGTGACGAATGCTTTTCCACGGTCCGCGTCGACCTTAGGCATCTACATGTTGATGAAGCTGAGGTACAATTGCGAAGACAACAGCAAGGTCAACAGCAGCAAGGTCAACAGCAGCAAGATCAACAGCAGCAAGGTCAACAGCAGCAAGATGAACAGCAGCAAGATGAACAGCAGCAAGATGAACAGCAGCTACAAAGGGTGGCAGAATGGTCTGGAAAGGAGGAGACCTTACTATATGCGTGCAAAAGGGCTGGCAAGTCGTGGGAAGAAATCGCAGAATATTTGCCTGAACGGACCATCATGAGTTGTAAAGGATACTACTATCGTCTACTCAAAAGATGTGGTGGATGGAGCCCGGAACTCCAGAATAAACTATGCAGAATATATGAGAGGTAAGCCATGATCTGCCGAGCAGGGCAAGTGTACATTCCAGAAGCTTGTCCCCTGACATAAAGACCACTCGATACTCATACGTTTCCTAGATTAAAACCAGAGATGTGGGCCAAAATTGGACAAGATTTGTTGATCGGGTGGGGATGCGCCGAAGAAATGCACTGGCGTCTTAGAGTGAGGATAATGGCGGAAAGAGCCGGCATCTTACCAGTTTCCCAGCCCGCCGCCAACTTTGCGCCGTCTCGGATCCCCGATGCTGATGCACACCAGACTCGATATCAAGAACATGATCGGATACAGCAACTACCGCGTCATACTACTCATCCTCTGTCTCAAGCTGGAACATTGCTGACGGCGAGCGAGGAACGGTTCAGAAGCTCTGTGACATTGCCAAGCTTTGCGGCTTTCACAGCCGGCGTCGATCTGTCATTTCGACCGCACCCAAAAGAAACATAGAGAAGAATCCGACATACGGAAGGCTCACAAGGCTCTCAGAAGCACACCGATCCAACCTGATGGATCAGTACATGAGCTAGGACATTTGCAGCGGTAACAAAGTTTCTGAGACCTCCCGACTGAGGCTGAGCTGAGAAAATTGGTGCGGGTGCGGGCGAAATCTCTGGAGCGAATTTGCGTCACTACTATGTATCAGAATGAAGGCCTCAAAGTGTTACGCGAATCATGAACACTCTACTATAAGTCTATAAGGTTCTGAAATTTAAACTTCCAAGCTGAATTGGTAGATCAAAGCAAGTTTTGTGGCTGCTCTTTAGTTCAGTCATTCCGGCGTCGTCTACGGGCAGCTAGACTTTCGGGGCTTGTGATATTCTGACTGACTGACTGACTGACTGACTGACTGACTGACTGACTGACTGACGGAGTTTCCTCAATTCTTACGCTGGAGGCAATCTGCATCCGAAGCAGGACGCGACTGCTCTTGGGTCAAGGCGCTGAGTCGCTGGCGTCGGAGGCACGCACAGATTCCAACGACCGGATGAACGCGTTAATAAGCAAAAACGCCACGTCCGTGGCCACTCCATGCGTGTTCACAAGCACACGACACGCAAAGCAGCAGGAACAGAAAACACAAGGGAAGCTGTAATTGTGATTCCGACTCCTTCTGGCAGTACTCCCTTTCAATATTCTCTGCCCGGGCCTCATGCGACCCACGACTAACGCCGTCACGCCATGCGCAAATCACTCGGTCTCATCAATACGCGTCGGACCATGTTCCCACCATGACTGCCGCCAGACTGAACAAATACACCGCCGACTAGTATCTGTCACGACCTGTGTGTCCGTTCTATGCTTGCTCCTTTGTATGTGGCCTATGAATTTGGCTGCTGGTTCGGACCGATGAACTGACTACCATCGACTACGCCGTACAGCCTATCATGCTGCCTCCGTTCGACTTTCGCATTTGCAAAACCTTGGAACTATCCCGTTGTGAACAGGTCGGCTTTCTGGATGCAATACACGTTGGTCAGCTGTCCCGAGGGACGTTCGGCACGTTCAAACTTGAGGGACTGTCCCTTTCCGGAATCCGAACAGTGCCTCAGTTCCCCCACGGCGCTCAAGATCGGGCAGTGCATGACACTCGTTCACCCAGACTGACTCTGGGCCAGCCGAAGTTGTGGCGCGAAAGCCGTGCAGTAATGTACATGCTCTCAAATGAGCTTTCCAACACTTACTGCTGCCCTTGAGCTATTTCTCACGTCGATACATGCTGAGCAGTGAGGGGAGGGTAGAGGGTTCGTCTGTGCAAGTTATTACAGAGTCACGAACCCGCGTGCGGCGTCAGCGCCGGTAATCAGCCTCCACACGCGGATGAGGTTTTCGAGAACGACATGTATGATCGATGACATGGACAAGCATATTGATGTTGTGACGATGGATGAAGCCTGATTCCTGATCGGTTTGCTTGTTCAGGCGAAACATTCGAATGAATGTCAACACGAACAGACAAGCATATACTTACAGACCTGAGACAGACACACTCCAGCCACACATGATACATTTTAGGCGAAACGTTGGAACGAACGTCAACATGAAGTCAGGAACAGAAAAGCATATACTTACTTACAGATATACCGTACACGTTCACGCAGCCATACATACAAACTCAGGTATATGAATCAAGATGAATCCCGATGAAAGCAGATGCAGACTTGCACTCCAAGACAAGAAAGAGACAAAAGTCGGAATCAAAAGACACTCGACTCGCTACTATAACTTTGCCCATCAAATACAACCAACGCCAACGACAAGACAATTTTCCTCGTACAAAATGGCAGACCAAAAAGAGCCAAGCAAGCATGGCCGCAAGAATAGTCTCACCGAATTGGCCCACCGAATCCGCCATCCACATAGCTCCTCTTCTCAGCCGGGCACGTCTTCGGCTGCTGCTCAATATGATTATGAACAGGGTCCTGGCGTACACGTTGAAGATGAGGTGATTATCAGCAGCCAGAGTCGTACAGGGGCGGAGTCGGCGGACTACGTTAAATATGTAGTGGAAGCGAAATACCACTCCCGAACTCAATTCGTTCGCACGGCTCTTATCCAGCGTCAAATTTATCGGGAGTCGCAACCAGCTAGAGAGGTGGCATGGGCGGAGGCGGCCGCCGCGCGGCCAAACCCGCCAGGTTGTTTTCCAGGGCTCGGGGCTTTAGAGACTCTTGGACCGTTGGCTAACGAGTACTGTGCGCGATTCTTTCCGCTGGTGTGCAGTGAGGAGGAATGGAATCATATCCTCGAATGCTACCCAGACGATAGGGATGAACTCTTGGCACTTGGCCGTAAATCTTGAAGCCAGCAATATGACGAGCACGTGTGGTTAAATGTTTTGTACAGTGCAAACCAGGCACGTCTCGCGCATATGAGGTAGATCGAGTTGGAAGTGAAAGTGGCAGGCGGGATGGGAATATGAACGTTCGGGACAAGTCACAACTTAGGGCCCGGGGGCATTTTATCGAAATTATGGAGTGTTGGAATTCAATCGCTGTCTCTTACGGCACATAGGGACGTGGCACGTGGCCGCACTTTACATGTTCTCAACGATCACGTATGTTGCCTCACCACGCGGTGAGGTTGTTCACTCTTTTTAAGATAGCTTCATGAATATGACAGGTTATCATCTGACATCACAGTTCACTCACGAGTATACGCGTAACGCAACCCTCGCGGATCTCTTTCAATACTTTTCAGTGTCGCAGCTCGCTGGAGGTTTACAAGCCTTGCAGTCTTACATTCATAACTATCTGGTTAGGTGAGACATGATATTCTTCTCGCCGTCGCGAGCACCTTTTTTTCCATTCAGTATTCGCAACGGCAGCCAGTTCACGGTGTATATGCCCCGCCGACGTCTCTAGACTCTGTGTGATAGGTATCGACCACTGGCACCAGTACCTGTTCGCTGGCGCTGTTGATGAACACAGTCGGAAGAAGCGGTATGCAAGCTAATATTCCTAGGTATGTATGTAATGCGTTTCACCATTTGGTGTTTGTGTTGCCGTTATATGTTTTCCTTTCGACGAAGGCCTCAGTGGGTGCCATCGACGGCGTCAAGGTTCATCCTCGCGAGTCACCCTATCGTTAGAACCATTTCTCAGTCTCTCAGGTAAGTACGAACGCCCTTGGCCCCTTGGCAAAAAATAATATTCATACATTGCCGATGACGCATTGACGACGATCTTGCGTTTCGAAACTTCTTCCGCAACTTGTCTTTCGGCAGGCGTTCGACGGCGTTGAATGTTATGCGGATAGGTCGAGGACTCGAGATACCAGGCTGTGCGTATTTTGCTGTCAATAGTCAAACCGTGTCCAATTTCTATTTCCACTGCCTTGCGCTGTGAAGTTGAGACTACAAATTCGATAGGAAAATGAACATCAGTGCCTCTTTTCCTCATTTGTTCCTTTCCGAGGAGCCAATGTATAAGTTCCACTTCTCTCCACCCTACCGACATTTCTGTCGCAATCAATGGTGACACATCGATTTCTTTCATCATGTCAGTCAGGCAACATCTTTGCATGCGATGGCGGTTCCCGGCTGGCCAGCCTTCCTAGCGTTGGGTTCGCAAGAGCGCCGATACATTGGTTATTGGTGGATGAGATCTGGAAAAACATGAGTCAATCTAAAAATGGAACAAGTTATTATGAACATTACCTACCCTGGTAAGGTCTTCTAGTCATTGGCGATGAAAATATATATAATATATTCCAGGGGTTTAGGTTATACATAATACACCACATGACGCGTGTCACGCGAACAGGCAGAACCAACGACCAAAGAATCGGATAAATCATAAACGGGTTCGTTAATTAGCAGTTTTATGGGGAAACAATGGTTGACCGATATTCTCCTGGTGATTCTGGTCAAACTGGCTGTGGGAGTGCCGCGGACGTTGTCTCTTCGTCGTCAGCCCAGAGCTCAGTTCGCTTTCGGTCTCACGTTCTCAAACTGGATTTTCTTAGTACAGACTACAGATGCGAGTGAGAGATAACTGGATCGTTTAAGTCAGTTTCAATCGGTCTCCCATATTGCGTGCTTGTAATAATGCTTGACCGTTGCTAGCTAGCCAAAAGCTTGTAAGTTGTCACATGCCGCCATTTGTCTTCTGACTCTTCTCCCCTTTTGGCAATCCGTTGTGAAGGAAATCCCGAGGTTAAAGACAACGACGATCTCATGATTCATATATCACAAACATGGTTCAGTTCTTGATCCTTAATCTGATTGATTGAGAGTTTAATTTGAGATTAAAGCCACCGAGTCAACTGTTCCTTGGACCTTGAATATGTACTTGGGTAGAACTATCTCGAAAACGTCATTCAATCGACTAGTCTACGAGGACAGTGGGCTGTAAGAATTCGGTGGTACATCGACAAAGTAGGGTGAAGATCCGCAACGTTTTGTCATTTGTCTAAATCAGGGGCCGGACACAAATATTGGCCAGAACTCCAGGATTGCGTGATTCGTTTGTGTTTATCTGCCCAGTGCCCTGAGTCCTGACAGATCAAATTGATGACAAGCTGATAGACAGGCAAACAGGGGTGTTTAAACAGGCAGCTTTCGGGGAAAAAGTAATGTGAGTTGTCGTATCCATCTACATATGTACCCCATACAACAGAGAGCCTCCAACATGATAATGCTGAGATGAACCAGCATTGGGATGAGTACCATGATCAATTATCACGTCATTATCATCCCGCTCTGTCTCAAACTGGACCAGCGTTTACGGCGCGCGAGGGACGGCCCGAAACTTCTGTGACGTTGCCGAGTTTTGCGGATTTCATAGTCGGCGTTGAGCTGTCCTTTCTACCGCCTTCAAGGGAAACATACAGAGCGGCCCTGCCTACGGCACGCTCACGAGGCTCTCGGTAGCACATGAATTTCATCAGATGCAGCGATACACGAGCCAAGACATTTGCAGCGAGAAAATTGTTGATGGGACATCCTGAGCTGAGCTTATTGGTGTGGGGCCATGGGCAGAGTCGTCAGAGCCAATTTACGTTACAGGTAGCAGAATTCAGGCCTCAAAGTACGTGCTGTGCGAATGACGAGTAGTCGCGTATAAGTCTTTGAGTTTCTGATGTTGGACTTCTAAGCTGATTTAGTAGATGGAACCAAGTGTTGTGAAGTTCAATCATGCTGGCGTCGTCTTCGGGACATTCGTGCGACGTGGCTGTCATGCCTTGACTGGCTGACGGGTTTTCCTCATTCCTTACGTTTAGGGTGTGATCCACGAGCGGCTGCACAAGTTTACAGAGCCAAAATCGGTACAAGTTGCATATGGGGTCAATGTGGGGCGACCGCTTCGTACCGTCCGTTGCACATCAAATGGTTATTTTTCACCGCCTTCTGTTCGTGATCGGGTACCTCGCTGCGGGGTGTGGAATTGCCAGTGCTTCCACAGCGCTTCCCCCCGCCGTCCCAGCGCCTCTAGCGGCCAACATCCCCCCGCGATTGCTGAAACTCGCTGCAACTGCGCTGCAACAATGCCTGTATTCTTGAAGGCGTTAATAGGGTCAAAAGAGCACCTTTTCGCTGCTCCGAGTGCACTGCAGGACCAAAAAATCGATACTGTGAGGCGAAGGTCGTCATCGGCATCTTCTTTCATTACGACTCGTAAAATATCAGGGAGATTCGCTCCCTGAAAAAGGCCCTGAGAGGTTGTCATGGTGGGCGCTGCTCTCTGCCAACTCAGTTGTGCCAAAAGTGAAGGGAGCAATTCTTCACTTTTGGCAAAGAGAAAATGGCGAAATTCTCTGCAAACTGCCAATCATTTCCTATTGCAGGCATTTAAGCGAGAGGGGCTAGCGTGGTACTTCATGTGCTCTGCGAACTATGGATCTATGCATTCAAGCCGAAATTCCATATCTTTTTTTAAGGGAGCCTGCAAAAAACTATGCAATTAAGCTGGCTTTTCAGCTCTGTAAAATTGTGCAGCCGCTCGTGGATCACACGGTACACCCTTAAGGCGACCGCCGATGTGTGTGTGAGGCAGGACGGATGATGCAAATGCTCCTGGGTCTAGGGGCAGACCGCCGCAGGCGGCAGAGGTCGTGGGCAGACACGGCTTCAATCGACCATATGAACGCGTTCATGAGAAAAAATGCCATGTCCGTGACCCCTCCATGTGTGTTCTCATGCACACACACGCGGCATCAGCGGGAAGTTGGAAATTGGAATGCACAGCAGCATAAACGGCAGCAGTAACAGCAAAAACACCAGGGGATCTTTAACTCCCAATTGAAGGTCCGACTACCTCTTGCAGTCCTCTCTTCCAGTGTTCACCTCCCGCACCTCATGTAACCAAGACTAATTAGGTAGTCTGACCCCTTGCGCAAACCACTCGATTTCATAAATATACGGCGGAACAGGTTCCCACCACGACCGTCGCCAGAAGAAACAATATGGTACTTCTCACGGCCCGTATGCCTGCTTTTTTTTTACCGCTGGTTTGGACTGACGAATCAATCATCGACCACAGCTTGCCGCCGACGGAAGGTACCTGTAACCTACCTCTAATGCTACATGTACCCACCTCAGCGCCAAGCATGCCCGCCTCTGCACGTCGTTCGCAACTGAACAAATCTGGAATCTGTCCTGTTGGGAACGCAGGTCGTCTTCCACGTAAAACACGTCGGTGAGCACTGAGCGGTCCTGAGGAACTCCGAACGTTCGAGATGTCCCGGGACTGTTCTCTTGCGAACAGTGCCTCAGTTCGCCATAGGCGCTAAGGATTGTGCAGTCGAGGCCACCCGTCCGTTCAACTGGGCTAATACTTGTTGCATAATTCTAGTCCTTTCGAAGTTTCGTTCCGTCAGCTGGTTGTATTCGATCATGCTTCGCACGTTGTGCCTCGTTCACCTGCGGCTTTCATCTCTGTTCCATTAATAGATTTTTGAACACGGGTGACGGAACGTGTTACGTGGCGGAAGTGGCAAGGGCAACCCTAGATTTTATGCCAATCATCAATGTTCGACGGCGAGTAGCCTGTAGGGAATCCATTCATATGCTCGAGCATCTGAAGCTCTCTACGAAACTATAATACCTCGGGCGAGCCTACTTTCTCCGATGTTAAAATATTAGATCTCGCTTGTCATCCCAAGGTACAATCCCAAACTTCCTCTTCTTGATCTGATCACCACTCCGCAATAAACCAGATTGAAGGAAGACGGGCGAACAAGTCCAGTCTGACGTGTATCTACTGCTCAACTTCGGTCCCTCATCGTAGCTATGGGTTCCTCAGGAAGAAGTGACAGTCCACAAGTCGAGCCGAGAACGAGAAAGCTTTGGACATCAGAAGAAGATAAACTCCTAGTTTAACTAAAGCAGTCCAATTTGTCGCGGCAGGAGATCTTAAATAACTTCCCTGGGAGGAGTCCCGCTAGTTGTGCGCATCGTTATGATTCACTCAAGAACCGATTAGAGGCGGTCGAAGAAGCCAAGAATAAGCTAGCGAGATTATATGACAGGTAAGAAAGCCATGATGCGCCGAGCAAGGCACTTAAAATATTCCAGACGTATGGCCAGCAAAACTTCCCCTGTAAGGGGTAAGGTGAAAGAAGCTTGCTCAAACTAACACTATCCCTCAATACTCACATCATACATGCCTATTAGGTGCAAAGCGGATATGTGGGCGCAAATTGCAGCAAAAATGGCTATATCGTGGGGCGAAGCAGAAAAGATGCATTGGTACCTTGGAGAGGCACAGATGAGGAAAAGAGGCAGCGATGATTCCTTTTCTACGACCTGCATCAACCTTACACCGTCCGAAGTGGACGAAGCCGAGGTGAAAGCGGAAAAACAGCAGCAGGATCAACAGCCGCAGCAACGACAGGAGAAAGAGGCAAAGAATCCGAGATTGGAATGGTCTGGAGAGGAAGAGGCCATGTTATTTGCATACAGGAGGGCTGATATGTCGTGGGAAAGCATTTCGGCCCTATTGCCCGGGCGGACCATTTCAAGTTGCAAGAACTACTATCATAATTCATGCAAATTAGGACCTGCATGGCTTCCAGAACGCAAGAATAAACTATGCAAACTGTATGAGAGGTAAGTAATGATGTACAGAGCACGACGAATGTGCAATTTTTTACAATCTTGCCCCCTGGGCCCTTTGGGCCTTTCATGATCGCTTGACACTCATACATTGTTTAGCCTCAAACCAAGCATGTGGGCCAAGATTGGACAAGAGCTGAATGTGTCTTGGGAAGTTGCCGAACGTATGCATTGGCGTCTTGGATTGAAAAGAATGGCGGAGAAAGACAGCTTTCCGCTGAGCTCCCCGGCCGCTGTCGAATTTGCGCCGCCCCGAGATGGCAATGCCGAGGCACACCAGCATACGGATCAAGAACATGATCTGGTACAGCAATCATCACGCCATCCTCATCCTCATCCCCATCCTCATCCGTCTCTATCTCTCAATATGAATTATCGCCCATGATGCACGAGGGACAACCTGGAACTTCCGAGACGTTGCCAAGTTTTGCGGAAATCACAACCGGTGTTGAGATGCTCTGGAGACCACCTCAACGGGAGACATAGAGAAGGCGTCCTACCTGACTATGATTATCTGCCCTGAGTTCTGACAGATCAAATTGATGACAAGCTGATAGACAGGCAGGGGTGTTCAAATCGGCAGCTTTCGGAAAATAGATAAGATGAGTTGTCGTATCAATCTACTCCAAACAAGAGACGGAAAAACGTGGCGATCGACTGTAGCGCAGCTGCGAGACGCAGATTGACAGAGGTCTGGAAGATAGTCAGTCACAGGAACGTGCTGCGTACCACGGTACCAATGACAAATGTCAGGCCAAGGGGGATACCATGTACGAAGTGTGAGTCGCAGCCCAATACATTCCTATGTAAGAAGAGATTTCACAGTATGTGACTGTACCGTAACTGTACCTAAGGCACTGGATACATCTTGTACTCCGTAACAAAAAACCCCATTTGAAACAGCATTCGACATGATACATCTGAAGCAGAGTCGACCCTCGGACCATCATGTCGTGTCAAAAAGAGTCGACCCTCGGACCATCATGTCGTGTCAAAATCGTGATCTGGCCAGAAAAAGCGGACATCGTCAGTTGCGATCAGGAATCACGTTGGAAAACATCATCACGTTTAGACGGTTTAGTATATATGTACATAAGCCGGACAAACATCGAGACTGCGAAGTTCACCACGGCGTCTTGGACCTCGTCCAACTGTGGCTGCTGTGCCACCGCAAAATAGATTGCCGGTCTGCACACCAATGACCATTATCTTGTCTATCTGTTTGACCAACTGCCCAGACTGTCAACTGAAGTTCGAGCAACCATCGTCGAGCGAGCACTTACCGAGTTGCGAAGTACGCCGCATCCGTTCGCTTCCATGGCGCAGCTTTTCGCAGCCCCTGACATCCGGTCAGCGAGGCTCTTGGTCTTTCTGGGTTGCGACTCAGTCACGGCTTCGGATGTCGTGCCTCGTACACCTGTGGCTTACGTCTTCGTCACACTGGCGGATGTCTTGAGCACGACTGATCATTACTATCACTTCTAAGTCATGGGTAGCGGAGTCGTTCGTATGATCGACCATCTCGGACAGTCTGCGAAACTATAATACCTTGGGCGAGTCTGCTTTCTCATATGTTTAGATTTCCCTTGCCATCCCGAGCTACAACCCCAAACTTCTTCTTCTTCTTCTTCATCACTCCGCAATGAATCAGATTGAGGGAAGAAGGGCAAACTAGTCCAGTCTGACGTGTATCTACTACCCACCCTCGGTCCCTCGTCGTAGCCAATGAGCCATGAGTTCCTCAGAAACAAGAGGCAGCCTGCAGGTCGGGTCGAGAAGCTCTTGGACAGCAGGCTGCAGAGGAAGATGAACTCCTTCTTCGAATCAAGAAGTCCCGTATGTCGTTGCCGGAGATCTCGAATAATTTTCCTGCGAGGAAACTCCATGATTGCTGGTATCGCCATTCGTTGATCAATGGCAGGAGTCGATTGGAAGGCGAAGAAGCCAAGCTAGCCAGATTATATGAGAGGTAAGAAAGCTATGATAGATACGCTGAGCAATGCAATTGTGACATCCCAGACGTTTGCTTCGCACGCGGCACAGCTTCTTAATAATACTCACAATACACATTCTTGTTAGGAAAAAAAAAGCGGATATGTGGGCGCAAACTGCAGCAGAACTGGCGGTATCGTGGAGCGAAGTAGAATGGCTTCATTGGTACATACCTTGGAAAGACACAGATGGAGAAAAGAGGCAACGATGATTCCTTTTCCATGATATTATTCAACCTTCCGCTGCCCCAAGTAGACGACGCTGAGTTGCAAGCGCGAAGACAGCACCAGGACCAGAAGCACCAACAATATGTACCAGACTTTGGTTGCTCGCGGGACGTTGGATTTGGCCCGATTGAGTCTTCGGGACGTCCCGCGTTAAGCCTAATCAGGCCTTTCGGGCCTGCCGAAAGTCCCGCGCCCCTAGGTATTCTGTCACTTGCCGGGGTCCCCTGGGGCCTGCACTTTTACTAATGTGGCTTAAGAATGTCACTACTGACCAGAAGGAGTTACGGAGTAGAGATCGGAGCGGACGATTTCGTCACGAATCACGATTCACGAGAGAGCGAAGGTTCATATTAGCGCCGCGCACATTTTTCGTCCTTTTTTTCGGTTTCTCTTCCTCTCAAGTCTCACACACTGTCCGTTGATATCTTTTTTTTTCGTTTTCACACGCTCACGAGTCACGCCGCCACTCTCTTCAATCGAGGCTCTTCGCGATGTCATCTTTGCCGTTAGGAGGCTCTGCCCCCATTGTATGTAGGTCTATGTCTAACCGTCTGCCTGCACCATTGCCTAATTTAGATACATATACATCCCTCACACAGGCCAGTCAGTGTCTTCTCGTGTGCCATATAACATAGCTTACAAATACTCCTTAGACGTAACACATAACCATAAACACACCACATGCTTCGAAGTAGGCGGCCTGTACCGAATTTCGCGGCGAATGCACTCGTCACCGAACGTACCCGAAGAGCCCGTTCTCTACGACCCGGACGGCCAAAGATCGGAGCCGGGTTTGGACTCATCTCGAACTGCTTCGCCATAAACCCAAAGGGCAGATCTTTTCTTGACATATGTGATCGGGGAGATCACTTTGTCTCGGATATAAATTTTAGCTTGGTACGTGAACAATGATACATTGTTTGGGGTCCTTTCTTCCCCCCCTCCCCGGATCTGTTAATGTGTTGCGGCGCTAGATACACGTTGTACCGTCACCTTTGAGCTCGGCCTTAATCCCCAATTCTAAAGACTAAACCTTCATTATCACGAAGTTCCAGTCACTTTTTCAGTTTCCACCATCCGCAATGTCTCTCATCCCGCTTCATGGATAGTATTCGATACGCGTCATACACGTCACCTATGAGCTTGGCCTTGGCCTTGCCCTTTCCTTTCTAACTGGCGGTTGGCGGCGGCGGAGAAGAGAGTATACGGCACGAAGAGAGGTCCGAGGTCATCATCTGAGATGAGAGCCTCTGATGGCTGGCTTGACGTCTTGATCAAATACTGCTCCATGAAGCGGAATGACAGAGACATTGCGGATGGTGGAAACCGAAAAAAGTGACAGGAACTTCGTGATGATGAAGGTTTAGAATTGGGGATTAATGCCAAGCTCAAAGGTGACGGTATGTATCTGGCGCTGCAACACATTAACAGATCCGGGGGGGGGGGGGGGGGGGGGG
>SRPX01000514.1:0-18264 GCA_018360215.1 Claviceps spartinae
TACCGCCACGATGTCTAGCGAAGCCGGACCTTCGAAGAGACGCCGGCTGCTTTCTACTACGGAGCTCGAGGATACTGCACCCGAAGGAAGTCAGCTCGAGGATCTTGCACCCGAAGGAAGTACGCGGCAGTGTTTGTTCGAAGTGCTCGTACAATCTCCCGATATCTCACTGAACCGGCAAGTCCTATACGATACAGCTCGTATCGTCGCGGCTAGAGACAATGCAACGTTCCCGATTTCTCAACTCGCCGCGTAGGAGTCCTGTCGCGAGGATTGCCCCTACCGGCGCCGCGGCGAACGGTATCCGTGGCTATACGGATCACGCCTACTTTGGCCTTCCTGTTCAAAGGTTCGAAACCCTCTCTCCACTTGGCCCCGACGCCCTAAGCGCTCTTCGCAGGCGTTTGGAAGGTGTTAGCTACATAATTATCGACGAGAAATCGATGATTAGCTTAGTGAAGCTTGCCTGGATTGAGCTTAGGTCTTCGACAAGCCTATCCGGAGTCGAAAGAAAGCTGTTTTGCCGGGTTCAGTATCATATCAGAAATTGATCCTGGAATGGACTGTCTGACCTTTTAACGGAAGCCCACAACGTCGTGCATGGTGGAATATAACCGCTCGTCATCCAGAGATCCTTAACCTCATCAGAAAGAGACTCATTGCATTTACCCAGTAGAACGACATTGGCTGCTATGTGTAGTCAAGAATTCAATGTTGCCGCATCGAGTCCGACGCCGTATGCAGAATTCGATGGCAATTCATACATTCGCCATGCGCTCAATGTTGGAATGTGGCAGGAACGCACCGTGAGGCTAGCGACTTGATTCAGTCATGACTCATGAGTTCGGGCGGCTAAGTTTCCAGCAACGCAATGACATGTCACTGATAATATGTAGTTGGATAAGCAATCGAAGTACACACGCGTGACGCATGTACTGTAAATCTCCATACATTATTGATTCTCTCACGCATGACGTCATTGTCAAGCGATATCCTGCCTGGCGTAAGCTTTGAAATACGTAGGTATGTAGGTATGTACAATGCCAATCTTCAACCGTGAAAAGTCAATCTTCATTGTTCAACAGTTCTCGAGATCATTTACTTTCACTGCGTACACACGCTGCGCCACGCCTTGATCTCCTGTTCCGAGATGTGTCTCAAGCTATTCACCTCCGCCGGCTTTCCTCTCAACGTACTCTGCGCAACCTCCACCGCCTGCATAATCTGACTCTTATCCGACAGCGCATACGTCACCGTCTCGGCATTCAGTCTCACGATGCCAATGCGAGGATCATTCTCTGACGCATCGTGTACACCGTCACCCAGGTCTCCCAACCAAGCCTTGAGCGCAACGCTGTAGTACTTTTTGACGGTATCGCGGTCGGTGATGATGGAGGCATGGCCTGCGATAGACGCCCATTCACCCTTGCTGTTGAGGAACGCCATGTTGACTTCTGGGTCGCTGCTCACGTCGTCTGTCTTGCCGGACTCGGTGTTTGTGTGGAAGATGAGGTCAATGCCGGAGTTTTCTGTGGCGGCGAGAGCCATGCAGCGTGAAACGAGACGGCCGGACTTGGCTGACTTGGTTGTCATCATGCCGAACTTGCAAGCTGTAATAAATGTGCCGAGATCATCGACCTTTGTTCGCACTTCGGGATCTTGCTTGTTTGCTTCCTTGTAGGGGTCGGCGGGCTTGTCGCCGGTGGACGCATTAGAGAAGTTTGACATAATTGTGTTGTGTTATCAGGTGTTTTCTTTTTGAATTTCGAAAGAGAAGTTACAGTGGCAGGTATGTTCTTAGGATTCTAATTCTGTTTTATTTCTCTTCCGTGTTGCAGTAAAGATATCAGCAAGGACTTGTCGTCAAAACTGCTGGCTGTGCCTGTTTTATGCCGGATTGGAGCTGTGCATGACATCATGGATAATTCGTTCATGACTTCAGTGAGATGTAATGGCTTGGTTCTATAACCAGCCGCAGGTCCACTTTTGCTTGATGGCGTCGACTACCAGTACACATATTACTCCAGATGACGGAAGGCCTGACGCAAAAAAGCCCATGTACTTTCAGTAGAGCCAAGTTGAACGAGAATCGGGAGACATCCGAGCCGCGCGCCCAAGGCCGTTGGAGATTGAGGCACCTGGGATGCGCATCAGTTGCGCTAGACGAGATACATTGAGACATCGCTCGTCAACTTATTGAGCCATTCCACTTCCAATTTCTTCTCCGGACGAATACTATATTAACTTTGTGATATGGCCGTGGACTCTGGAGCCATATAGCTTGCCTTCTCTGCCAACAGGTGACAACTCTGCCTCAAGAGAGAGAAGTCCCGACTACCTATGCAGACTGTTACAGCCATTCAAGTACCACTTGACCGCTCGAGACAAGACAGATCGTTCTGTAGAAAAGGCTCTGAAATCTATCCCTTCTACCTAGTTGCTCTACACTGAAACGCAAGCAGCCAAATGCCGACCTGTCCTTCAAGCACGTAATACGTTGCTTTTAGGTCGACCTTGGATGTGAACCTCACCACCTAGCCACTGAGGAACCTCGTCGTAGATCCCTCTAGGCTCTCACTGCATGCTATCATTCTCGAGTCTGGCTGAGATCTTTGCCGAGTTTGTAGAGTATGTAGGACGATACTGCACTTTTACCGGCACGAGAAATGGTGTAGGGTGTGATCCATGAGCGAATGTAAAGTTTACAGACCAGCTTAATTGCATATTTTGGACGCTTCGTTTGCAGGCTCGCTTAAAAACATATGAAATTTCGGCTTGTAAGCATAGACCCACCGTTTACAGAGCGCAAGAAGTACCACGCTAGCCGGGCTCGCGTAAATGCCCGCAATAGGAAATAATGCCCAGTTTGCATGGGATTTCGCCGTTTACTCTTTACAAAAAATGAAGTCAGCGACGCTGACTTCATTTTTTGTAATGTAAACTTTACACAGAGTCGCGCTGCAGAGAGACCCGCAACATACTTGCACGGCGCCCACCACCACCATCATGACAACCTTTCAGGGAGCGAATAGCATCTTTTTCGATTCTTGGTGAAAAAAGATGCCGATGATGACCTTCGCCTCGCAGTGCACACGGAGCAGTGAAAGAGTGCTCTTTCGATCCTATTGACGCCTTCCAGAGTACAGCACAGTTGCAGCACTGTTGCAGCGCAGTTGCAGCGAGTTTTAGCACTCGCGGAGGGGTGTTGGCCGCTATTGAGGCGCTGGAAGGCTGAGAAGGATGCCCACCGCAGCGTGCCCGAGTACGAACGGAAGGCGGTGAAAAAAACCACTAAGCATGTGCACGGACGGTACAAAGCGGTCGCCCCACAGTGGCCCCACATGCAACTTGTACCGGTCTTGGACGATGTAAACTTTACATTCGCTCGTGGATCACACCCGTAACGTGATGAATTATGTATTACAGAAAAGGTATGAGTAACACATATGCATTAGGTGAACCGTAAATGTACACGAAGGTTCCACCCCATTGATGACGCCAGCCTGCTATCCAGCAGGCAACCAAACCGTGGAAATGCATTGATAGGCCTGGTCTGGCCTTGTTTCGCCTTGTTTCGTCCCGACCATGGTAAAGAGGTGCCCAAAGTCGTCTCGATTATTAATACCTGATAAAGGATGCCAAAAAAAAAAAAAAGAAAGAAAGTTTTCATGACAAGTCTGAGCAGACCCCTTGAGCCAGGGCCCTTGATAGGGCTTATTGGCTAGGCTTGCGTCCAACCATCAAGTACATGGGGGTGAAGAGCTTCTCACGACCACCAGCAACCAGACAGTCAGCGGCAAGGGCCAAGCTGTCAGCCGTCTTTTTGGTGCCGGCAGGGGCGATACGCAGGGTCTCCAGCAAACCAGCTAAGTTGTGGGCAATGGTGCGGCCCCAAGTCGTCATGCGGACAATTGTGAAGATGTCTCCAATCGTCTGGATGTAGCGTAGTTCTCCAGAAAGAGGCCAGTACCAGGGTGAAGGATCAGGGCGGTCGGCAAGATCTTCGGCCCGGAGCAGCTCGAAGCCAGCCGCTTTCATGGCGTCCAAGGCCTCGGAAACCTTGCACATGTTGGAGATACCGTCGCCCTGCTCAATACCGAGGCGAATCTCACGGTGCTTGAGGTTGTCATTGTCGTATTCTTCGGTCATGAGCCATTCATAAACACCGAATACACCACCTGGTTTCAGCACGCGGAAAATCTGGCTGTAGATACCCTCGAGGGTCGGGGCGTGAACAGTGGCCTCAATAGCATAGACAGCGTCAAAGCTATTTTCCTCGAAGCTCATTTGCTACATGAAAAATTTCGTTAGTTTAGCCGCCTGGCACGCAAAGGGCTGTGTGAGTGTCCATGTCGGACAGTAGATCAGAGCGCACCATGAAGTCACCCTTGACAAAGTCGAGCTGGTTAGCCAAGCCCTCCTTTTGGGCGTAATGTGTGGCTCGGTCGATCTGGTAGTCGTTGTTGTTGAGACCGGTGACGTGGGCGCCGGTGAACTTGGCGATCTCGCGGGCAGGGCCGCCAACGCCACAGCCAACATCGAGGACTTTCATGCCCTCCTTGATGCCAATGCTGTGCGCAAGATAATGTTCGTGACGAGCAATGGCCTGACGGAAAGGCTCGCCATGGGAGAAACGGCAAAAGTGGAATGATTGACCCCATCCATATTCGTAGAGATCAGTGGCGAGGTTGTAGTAGCTGCGCCATGCAGGTTAGACATGTTGTTAGGATGGATTGGATAAAGGAAGAGGATCGGCGCATCTTACTGTCTGGTCAACGTGGCATATTCAGCAGTGCGAGCCTGTACGCCTCATATTAGTGACTGTGCCAAAGTGCGCCATGCTGAGGGTTCCTAGATGTACATACCGCGCGCTCCTCCGCAGTCTCGTTTTCAGCGGGCTTGTTGTCCCAGTGCTTGAAGTACTCGTCCACAGCGGCCTTCTTCGCCTCGTGGCCCTTGGAGAACATGGCGGCAATGCCACCACGAGCTTGGGCGGATTTACCATGCAAGGCCTTGTTGAAGGCGGCATCGCGAGCCTTGTCCTCGGGCTCGAGGTTCAAACCGGAGGCAACCATGTTGAAGGTCTTGGTGGGTTCCGTGTTGATGAAGGCAGGAGGAGTAGGCGGAGTAGCCAGAAGTAAAACGAAGTCTGATCTTTAAAGACACCTGGTCACAGTGCCACAGGAAGATGGGGAAAAAAGAAGAGGAAATGCGTGAGTTGAGAGGGACGACAATTGGAGAATATGGCCGTACCCGGAGAAGGTTTTATGGTTTCCCTTAGTTCCTCACATGCAACGATCCAATTTCCTAGGCAAAAGGGTTCCCCTGAAAAGGATGGGGCGTAGAAGAGTGGCTCTCATTGGGCAATTTCAATCGCGCGTGGCAGCACCAGTCAAAGACGACGGAGCAAAGGAATGTGTACGAATTTCAATTGACGGGTACGAATACGAACTCGAGGTCCAGATCGGATTGAGACTCATCAGCCACGACTCACGAGTCACGAGACATGGCTAAAAGTTCTGCCATCCTCGCCACATGGTTAGTCAGCAACACCGCGGATGTGTGGCGCGCCGCCTTTGGTAATGCTTTTTCGCGAAGGCAGAATGTAGAACACTTGGCCAACACATGAAAGGTCGGATCTGCATCTCATCATGCCGCCACAAATCAAACAAGACCTGAATAGGTCTGGGTGGGAGAGCACCGACTTCCCATCCGTCTGTGAGAACTGTCTGCCCGAAAATCCATACGTCAAGATGCTGAAGGAAGATTATGGTGCCGAATGCAAACTAGTATGTTCATCTCAAAATCACTCTTTCAAGAGCTTCAATGGCTGACTCGAATGTTTTCAAGTGTACAAGACCGTTTACCATATTCAGCTGGAATGGCGCCGATCGGGCCCAAGGTCGAAAAAAGAGGACAAACATTTGTCTGACATGCGCCAGGTTAAAGAATTGCTGCCAGAGCTGCATGCTTGATCTCTCATTCGGTCTTCCCATCGCCGTGCGCGACGCCGCATTAAAAATGGTCGCTCCGGGTCCACAGTCCGACATAAACCGAGAATACTTCGCCCAAAATAACGAGTTGCTTATTGAAGAAGGGAAAGTCGGCACTGAAGTGTACGAAAAGACGGACGACAAGGCGCGAGAGCTTTTACGCCGACTGGCCAACAGCAAACCTTACTTCAGAAAAGGACGAACCGTCAACGAATCCGAGCTCGCCGAAAGCAGTACGGGGGGTAGCGTGTTGGCTGGTGCTGGCCAAGGTGGCCCTGGCCCGATACGGACGCGCGACAGTAGAGCCGCAGCGGCCGCAGGCTCAAGGTCGCGAGGTGGAAAGGGTAGGCAGGCATTTCCAAGTGCTGCGCAATTACCACCAAGCCCCAAGGATTGGCTTCCGCCGGACGATAAGAACATAATGTCATTGTTCGTCACTGGTGTGGAGGACGATCTACCAGAACACAAGCTGAGAGACTTCTTCAAAGTTCACGGCAAGATCAAAAGCTTAGTGTGCTCACACATGTCGCACTGCGCGTTTGTGAATTATGAGACGCGAGAAGCGGCCGAGAAGGCTGCGGCAGCATGCCATGGTCGAGCCGTCATCGCCGGTTGCCCATTGCGTGTCCGATGGGGCCAGCCCAAGGCGATTGGTACCATGAACAAGGAACAAAGGGTCGAGATGCTCCGAGATGCACGCGTTGCTATCCCTAGAAGGGCCCCTCAACAGGAAGCTATCGAAGGGGGCCGTCAAGGAGCCCCTCAGGCAAGCCAGATGGCAAACAGACAGGCCATTGCAGCCCCTCCGGGTGGTGACGACACCCCCAACTACGCAAGTCTGGCTGGAGATTAAGACAAGATATTTAGATTATCAGCACGCATGGAGTTTGGCGTTTATGAGTTGATGTGGCTTGTTTTGCTGCCAAAAGGGCTAGGAGTCACTGGAATTTGTGATGGAAATGCTTTGATGCAAGCATGGAAGGAGTATTAAACAGGTCTACAGTAGTTTTCATATAGTTCATATAGTTTACACGTGTTGTACAATTGATGACAGCTTCTTCTTTGTTTTGAAATTTGATAGTTACCTGCTTCCGCCACCGCAGCATCCGCCTCCACCTGTTGTGCCTTTGCCTTGTCCGGCAACCTTTATGCTGTCGTTGTCCCCTCTCTCTGTATGTTCATGAATTCGCAATCCTATGTATACTGTCAGTGGCTGTTTCGATAACTTGGCCATTCATTCACCAGGAGTTTTGTGCCTCAACGTACGATACATGTTGTCTTCGCCTTCGATCTTCTTTCCTTGGACAACATTGGCCCTCAGGAATTGAGCAACCTCCTGCGCATGCTTGATAGCGTCCTGTGTTATTTTTTCTCCGGGGCTCAGGTTCGCTTGTTGTCTGAATTGCGTTCGAATCGATTGCTTAGCGGCGATGAGGACGGGAGCATCACCTGATAAGTGTCAGGATGCGAACAATTTCATCGTCGTCGCATCTAGAATTCGGGTGCGACCAAACATACCTTCAAAGGCGAGGCGAGCTGCGCGCATCAAGTTACGATACGCTGACAAAGCCATATTTGCAAGTGATGAGCTCGGGTATCAGATTTCTTGGCCTTGACTAGCGTTAGGACGAGCGCCTCGGAATACTGGTGAAGCTATTGAGATATCTTACCAAGTTACATGGACGGTATTTGCGATTCGTTGTCGCGAAGTCCAGGATTACGAGGTACATAGTCGCTCAATGTTAAACCACCGCCCCCGCCGCCACTAGTCGCCCCACCAAAGATTTTTTTTCGCTGCCATCTCAAACCATCAGACTTTTGTCGTCGTTTCGCTCTCCACGTCATTCATTGAGCATCGACATCACGTCAAAATGGCTACTGTCACTCAAGTATCGGAGCTTCCACTGCCCGTCCTTCCCGAGGGATGGAGTGCTGAGAAGGATTTCAAGGCCGTTGGCAAGCTTTCTGGCGCTGTGCAGCGCGCCATCGAGCCCGTCGGCCCTCACTTCCTTGCCCACGCCCGCCGTGCTCGCCACAAGCGCACCTTCTCCGAGGATGATCGCATCCAAGCTCAGGAGAGCGCGAAGAAGATTGAAGATGGAGACGAGAGCGACGAGAGTGAGGATGAGGATCCCATGATGTTGCAGCGCGAGGCCAAAGATTGGAAGGTAAGCCACCGAGTCTCATTTTTTGCTCCTGCGCAAATATTTTTCCGTCAATGGCTGGGATACGTTGAAACTGACCGGTGCAATTTTTTGTTCATTCGATGTAGGCCCAAGATCACTACAAGATCCTTGGTATCTCCAAGTACCGCTGGAAGGCTACTGAGGAGCAGATCAAGAAAGCCCATCGCAAGAAGGTCCTCAAACATCACCCCGACAAGAAGGCAGCTCAGGGCCGCACTGAGGATGATCAGTTCTTCAAGTGCATTCAGAAGGCCACTGAAGTCCTTCTTGACCCCGTCAGGCGTCGTCAGTATGATTCTGTCGACGAAGAAGCTGATGTCGAGCCCCCGACCAAGAAACAGCTTCAGAAGGGCGACTTCTACAAGCTCTGGAGCAAGGTCTTCAAGTCAGAAGCTCGATTCTCCAAGACCCACCCTGTTCCCGCCTTTGGAAATGCCGATTCTACCAAGGAGCAGGTCGAGGATTTCTACAACTTCTGGTACAACTTTGACAGCTGGCGCACATTCGAATACCTGGACGAAGATGTCCCAGATGACAACGAAAACCGCGACCAGAAGCGGTCTGTCGAGAGAAAGAATGCCAACTCCCGCAAGAAGAAGAAGGCCGAAGATAACGCCCGTCTGCGCAAGCTGCTAGATGAAGCATCGGCTGGTGATGAACGTATCAAGCGTTTCCGCCAAGAAGCCAATGCCTCCAAGAACAAGAAGCGTTTGGAGAAGGAGGCCGCGGAGAAGAAGGCGGCAGAGGATGCCAAGGCTCAACAGGAGGCCGAGATGAAGGCTAAGGCCGAGGCCGAAGCTAACGCCAAGGCTGACCGTGAGTCGGCAAAGAAAGCCAAGGAGGCTGCTAAGAATGCCGTCAAGAAGAACAAGCGTGTCCTCAAGGGATCCGTCAAGGACGCCAACTACTTTGCTTCTGGCGAGGCTTCTGCTGCCCAGATCGACTCTGTGCTGAACGACGTCGAACTGGTCCAGGGCAAGATTGATCCTGATGAGATTGCGGCTCTGGCTGGTAAGCTTAATGGCCTTACCGTCGCCGACGAAATCAAGGCTGTGTGGACTGGCGAGGTTAAGAGACTTGTCGATGCTGGGAAGCTCAAGGATGGCGACGTCAAGGCCATAGCATAAAGAGTGTTGTTCACTTTGATGCTTATGTGCTTGATTGTTCACAACTCTCATGTAATGCTATAGACTGGACAGGATACCGCCGGGAACATAGGCGAAGGAACGAATATCCTCTCTAGTATATACCAGACTTTCTAGTTGCCCTACCGTTTCACTGACAAGAATGGTGATATCTTACGCGATAGCAGCCTCATTTAATCTCATGCCACAAAAGTGCAGACCAAGCACGTGGGGATAATTTACTTCTGGTAGGCTGCTTGCTTGCTCAATCGAGCGTGGAAAGGTTAGATAAGCGGCACAGTTCGACAAGGAAGCACGCCGTCTGTCGTACACAGAAATGCAAGCACTGGGATGGTCCCGCACTCGTGATTCCTGAAACAGCCTCTCGTGACCTCGTCAGCTACTTTCATCTCCTGTCTGCGCCGGGCGATTGGGCAACTCGCAGGTTCGACGGTTAATTCTGAGCAGCAGCTTAAAGCTATGTATGTGTGTTTGTATTTGTAAAACTATGTATGTAGCAATAAGGCACAGACATTCAGGGAAAGTTTCGTGAATGCCATGGCTTCATACTCCGTCCTGTACTCCGTAAACCTTTCCCCTTGAACGAACTTCCGAGTTTCGCAGCGCCTGCCAGTGCAGGGGTCCACGAATATTGAAAGCGAGTGACTCCATAATGCCGTTTTCGGCACAGATGATTGGAAGTCCGCTTGTCGGGTGGCACCATGTCCCGTGATTGGTGGAAAGCCCCATCGGGTGGGTGGTTTCTTTTTCCAGGGTCCAGGTGTGGGGTCGCCCCATTCTCCACCAAAGCTTGCTTTGCCAGTGCCACCCATCCCGCGCCCTGAATAAGACGGGAACTTCTCATTCCTTTTCTAGCCCCGAAAGCTTGGATTACATACGGTCTCTAAGGTGCGCCATTCGGGGACCTTGGTCCTTTTTCTTGACTCCTGCAGATAGAGAACAGAAGTTTTGCCGTCCATTCCATACATATCTTTCTTCAAGACTTCATCTGGCGCACCTTGTCTTTGGCCGGCAACTAGACTTCCCAAGGGACGGATGCTTCACACGGGACTGCCGGCTCTCTCTACTGCATTGAATCATAGCTTTGCCTGTGGCTTCGGACTCAGCTATTTCCCTCCTTTTTTGGCCTTTTCGACGGCACATAAGCTCTACGTAAAAAGACGAAAAACAGCCGCTCTCACCAAACTCTGTTATCGGTGCGCGTTCCGACTGCTTAGGATAGCCTCATCTCTCCACAGGCGCTTAGACGACATCTTTTATGTCTCTTGCCTCTTCTCCAAGCGGCGGTGAGGAAGGCCGAACCTCGTTCAAAAATGGGAACCTCCGTTCATATCGTGAAGCCACGCCTCACGCAGGCTCTCGATCAGCCAACCTCAACTTGTCATTGAATACATTAAGACTCAGCGAGAGCTTCGATACAGTATGTCTGTCGCCGTTCCCGTGGTCAATGAAGCGCGTGGCAGATTGTGCAATCTTCCCGCTCCATTCGCACAGATCACTAATTTATTCAATGACCAGATCAAATTGGATGTTGGCCTGTTAGCTTGGCATGCCGGGCACTTTCCAACAGAAAACGACGCACAGATTCCAGAAAAGGTCAGCGAAGATGATCTGTACGCCATTCTCGAATTGTCACAAAACATCTGCATCAATGTGGAGCGGATTATGTCTCTTCGAAATCAACGTCAAGGCCGCGCAGACACCAGTAGCAATGTGGACGGCGCCTTCAGCCCCTCACTCGAGAATCATCAATACAGAAGCATCAGATCCGATATTTCGAGGCAGCAGACCTGCGAGTCTGGGCCCAATCTACGGATTCCGGCAAAACGATCACGGGGACCTAGTTGTTGCGCATGCTCGACGGAGCGTACGCCCAAATGGCGAAACGGCCCGGCTGGCCCGGGGACGTTATGCAATGTGTGTGGACTGATCTATGCCAAGAGGAAGGGCAGAGTTCGGGGAAAGCCCTCGAAGAGGCAACCTTCTTCATGCTGATTCATATGCATTGGGAACGACTGACAGTCGATGCGGTGTCGCGAGACGTTTGGTATATACTTGATGCGGCTTTGGTACGGCCGTTGCTTTTTAAGCTTTTCTACAGGTTTGCGTGTTCCTTCTCAGTCTCTTTCTTCTGTCTTTTTTTGGCTAGGGATCATGACTTTCCTTCTTTCCGAATAACGCCGAATGTGTACACTTGCTTCTTTACTGGACTATACCCCTTATCGCACTACAGGCATATGATTTCATAGATTTATCGATTCAAGTAGCCATATCCGCGGCCTTGGCTTGTCCATAGGTAGCATCACTCCATCCCACGTGAAGAACGTGAAAGCCTCCGCGGCAGGTTTCTATTGCAGTTGGTATATTGAATCGAGGACCGAGGATCGATATGCTGGCTTGCACTCCCGACTTCCGCAGTGACCGCAGTCCACTTGCCCGTCGACACTGTCGGCGGCGGAGGGTAGGGATATCGTATCTCTGATGCATCGAACGTCTACTGACTCTATTCTTTTCTACAGCGTTGATGTCGGTGTGCACGTTTTACGCCGATGTACCGAAGCTCGAGATTCGAGTCGAGAATCGTTTTTCGCTGACGACGGTAAGCTACCTTCTTCTTCACGTTTCTCGTGTCGATGTGCTTGCTAACCATCACGCAGGGCACGCGTCAACCGCAGACATTCACGTGAAATGGAAATTTTCGCACGACGTCGACAGAGAAATTATTAAAAACGGACCTTGGCCACAGCGAAACCACACCTTCGTGGATGGTAGAGACGAGGCCTAGAAGAGGGAGCGTTGAAACGACGACAGCATTAATATGCACAACCGCCCCATGCAGATCTGAAAGTACATTCCCATCAACTACCTCAAGAGGGATCGAGTATCACGCGACGTCATTGTCAATGATTCAATGGTGTTGTTTCGATGCCGTTGAACTGGTCAGCGGAATGACGACATGAAATGCACGTGAAACCGACCATCCCCTGCCACTGCACACTGCCGACTTTGCCAACGACCCGGCCACATGGTGCCGAAACATGGGAAGCCGGAACTGGTTCGCATAGCGGAGGCTCCGTTATACGTATACACCTGTGTACATGTACATATGCATGTCTCTGATGTCCAGAACGGAATCCCAAATAGGGAATGGCTTGCGAATTGAGAGTATTTCTCTACGAAGGTGGGGGTGTGAATGATGGAGGAGAGGGGGGGGTTCGTTCAAAGCAAAGCAATCTGTCGCTCGCTTCTAGGTACGTGATCCTGTGTCTTGGCTGGTGTTTTTGATCATGTACAGTGGTTGAAAGCTTGCGGAAGAACGATTCGCCAAGACTCTCAGGACTAGCGGGTGAGCCTCGCCGAGCGAGGGGCAGATCAGACTCGAGACATCAGATTAGTATGCGTGTGTTGGTCCTGTTGGACAGGCAAAGCTTGCAGAGAGATGCAATGCATGTCCACGCGGCTGCCGGCATACCTATATCGGTGATCTTGGGAGTTGGGACTTTGGGTGACTGTATCAGTGTATCTACCGTGCTTGGTAAATGCTAGCAGCTAGTCTGCGCCCTGGCCATGGGTCGAAAGTAGTTCGTCTTCCCCCTTCAATGCCACTTGTGCAAAGTTGTCGCCGTGATGGTTCTTGTTGGAATTTGCTGCAACTGTTCTTGGCTTTTTTCTTGGCTTTTCTTCCCGCGACCGCCTAGTCAGTTCTGCATATGAGAATCGGGATGCCACGTTATTGTACGTCATACACAAGGGGGTGATTCTTCGATAACGGCACCGTTGGTACTCTCCTGAACCAGAGTCAAACATAGCAGGGAATATGGAAACAGGAGAAAGCGAGTTTCACACGCGTCAAGGTGAACTTTTCCTAGGTACCTATGTCTAGACAGTCGAAGAATGAGGATGGGTGGGAGACCCAAGTGTGCGGCCTCGAACTGAATCAAGAAATTTCGACTTATTCCTGAATGAGGCAGAACGATAAACCTTAAATCCGCAGGCCTTCTCTGCCTGCCTTGCCGTATGATGGGTGTGGGTGACGCAGTGACTACTGTAACTCTGTAACTCTCGTTCCCATGAAGGCAGTGGTCGGGTGGCCGGATATCTGGGGATTCGGTACTGGTGTACTACCTTCCAAGTGGTACTGTCATGTGCAACCTTATTTCCCATTGTCCCCGGATGCACGGCACAGGATGCACTTTGCCTGCGAGCTTCCCCAGACAAGGTGGCCCGGGTAGGTGAATGCCTGTTGCGCAAGTCTTCTGACGTCAATTGTTCTTTGTCTCGGCGTATCGGGTCCGTTGACGAACAACAGGGCGAAGATAACAATGAAACAAACTAGAATACGCCGATGAAACAATACCGCTCGCTCGTTGTGAGTAAGACATGATGATGATGTATCATGTTGTCCTTCTTGGCTTCAAATTTCTACATCACCCAGTGGCTACTACTAGTCTACTGCCAAAAAGGACGATGACTCAATGATCTTTTTGGAGACAAAGCTTGTACACAGTACGACGCTTTGCAAAGTACAGAAGAAACAGGTTCCATCGGCATCATCTCACATGATAAGTAGCCGAGCAAGGCTTGCCACTGTTGTAAAACATGGGCACGCGGAAAGTTGTCCAATGCCCATACTAAACACAAGTGACAAGATTCGAATTCTCGGTTTCTCGCAGAACAAATGATGTCATGCCTTCCACGAAGTCCACGACGCCGCGTGGTCAAAGAATCAGAAACACATGGCAAGCAACACATTTCAAACATGTAGCAACGAACCCTCCACCCCGGGGCCCGGCTTCATCACGATAGAAATCGCACATTGCCGCCCGAAACACCACGGCCACGTAAGGTCCCGGCAATTACAAAATCTCGATGACACCGCCGATCCTGGGTATGTAAAGAACATGTCGGCTAAGTTCTGACGAGCGAGCGCCGAGCCGGCCCTCGTCCCGACGAACAAGCGAAACGAAAAGGAAAACCGCAAGGGTCTTGACTCTTGGGCAATGGGGTCGGAGGGGCACGGACGGACCGCACGGGAGCATCGTCGGTGGGAAGGACGCGACGCGAGTTTAATTATTGTTTGACACGGTCGGTGGGGCTAGTTGGTCGCCGCGCATGCTCTGGGCGTGTGTGAAAGATGCAAGGGAAGAGGCCATCTTTTTGAGGAGGATACGGGAAGATGTAAGTTGTATGTAACTTGTTCGAGTGCGATATTTGATGAGTGGTGCCAGGGAGGGAGGAGAGAATGTGAATACCTAGACAGGAACCAATCTAACAAGTTGGGTATCACTCGTAGTGATAGTCTGTAGAGGAAATACGGTATACCTTACTGTACATGCAGAACAGCACCAGAGCCCAGACAAAGTCAGGCTTCAGCGCTTCGAAAGCATCATCATTCATGTGCATTGTGCAGTGCCCGTGATGAAGTTACAAGTACAACCAATGAAAAAAGCCATGGACACTGCAAAATTCGCTCGGAGCATCGCATTCGTGCTCGCTGAGCAACTTGGTGTACGAGATCATCTACATTTACAAACATCGTCAAAATGAGCATATCAGGAGCAACATTTATAATTTATGCATTAAATTAGCTGATGAATTTAGTAATGGTATATACTATATAGAAGTTTGATGCCGCCCTCTCTTCCCCCTTGTTCCTCCTGAATCCTGATGTCATTATCGTCTTCCTCCAAGGCTCCAGGAGTCCAGAGTCCAAGTACCAATAGTCATATAGCAAGGATACTTATTACATACTATTAATAATACTCGCGGTGGTATGAATTATATGCTACAACACCGTTAATACGCTCTCCCATATCCCCAGGCCCCAGAGGCCAGTTCCCCCATTCAGAACTGAGAATCCCTTCAAATCGGATTATCGGCCTCCGTCCCTATTGCTTCAAGTACCTAGGCAAATCATCATAGATGCACCTGCTGGCTCCCCTCCGTCGTCACCGCCAAGCGCTCCCGTAAAAGCTTATTCCCGCTTACGAGCCGCTCCAGCCACTCCGCCGTCTTTTCCAGAACAGCCGATTTGCTCATGTCGCGCGCTCCTAGGCCCGGCACCAGATCGGTAAGGTCGCTGAAGCCGTTCTTCAGTACGGCGCGACGACGTTGCTCCTGCTGGATGTGGTTTCGTCGGCGTTGTTCGACAGATTGCTTGCCACGACGGGGTCGTACAAAAGCCATGTTCATGTTCATATTCATGTTGATGTTCATGCCGCCGGTAGTGTCGGGTTCGGTGGATGGGGTGTCGTTTGCGCTGGTAGTGGTGTCCATTTGGAACAGGGCCTGAGATACGGGGTATGGCTTGTCGTAGGACGATGAAGGAGCCGGCAGTGACGGCAGGGGGGACTGCTGGAGCAAGATTGAGCTTGCTGGGTTCTGGTATGGTGGCATGGTCGTGATGGTTTGGAAGCTGTCGAATGTGTTGAGGGGAGCCATGACATTTAGAGGTGGCGGACAGGGCCCTGGTAATGGTGTATGGGTCGTGTTCATCAGTGAGGCCGCCGTTGTGGTATCGACGCTCCAGCACCATTCCGGCGGCGTCATCTCGTGGTCTGCCACGGCAGTACTGTAGCGCGTGCTGTCGTCCTTGAAGGAATCGAAGGTCTGGAAGTGCAGGTCGGGTCTGGCCAATGCCGACTCGCTCGCGCTCGCGTCCAACGCCGATGCGTCATCGCTCGATGGTGTAAGTGGACTCGCCATAGACATGTCGTCCGTGGACCCGGTACAGAAGCTTTGCTGTGACGCAGGGCTCTGCATCAAGTCTTGAGGGTAAGAGTACTCCGCTGCCGCTGCGGCAGTATCGTCCAAGGGGATTTGCGGCCAGCCATAGGCGTGCGAATATGGCTGCTTTCGGGGCGCTGTCTGGAGTCGAGGGCAAGGCGCCTTGCTGCCGCTCACCATGCCGGTCATGGGACCCATGCCGAAAAGGTCTGTGTTCCAAGCCGGCAATGCTCCGGACGGCCACATACCGAAGCTTTCCGGAGGCGGCACGGCTTCCATTGGCTCATAGTTGGGGAGCTGGCCCGGATCAGACGCCAGGAACATGGTATCTGGAGAATCATGTCAGTCAAAAGGAATGAACCAAGGAGTCACAAATTAAGGAGCAGCACGGAAATTCGAAGATGAAGCAAACACGGGGGAAAAGGAGAAAAAACTGACTAAAAAGCAAAGATGGGGGGCGGGGCAATAAGTGAACGGGCGGCTTAGTGAACCAGAAAAGACCGGAAAGGGGCGACCAGACGTACAGTCCAAGTTCCAAGGCGCTGGCTCAGGAAGGCATTCGTAGTTGAGTTCCATTTGTTCAGTAGGAGCCCAGACTCCAGAGTCTGGCGAAATTCGATACAAAGAACAACGGAGTACTCTCTTCTCGGGGCTGATGAGTGCGTTGCGAATTTCGATCGCGTTCGTGTACGTGTAATGTGTGTATAAAACTGTGCGGGTGCTGAGTAACGAGAAGGTAGCTTTGGTAGAGCTCTGCGGAAGAGGGCACTCATGTAATATACTCAGAGAGCAAGATACAGCAAGAAAGAAGGTCCTGCATCATTGTCGATGGTGCAGGTTGGCGCGATGTTTAATAGCAAAACGACAGGCATATGGCATGCATGTACAAAGTCCGAACAAGATGGAAATTGCTCCCCTAGCTGAGTGCCGATAGGGGAGAAAAGCAAAACGGACAGAAAAGACCAGGCAGGCCCTGACGGGTCCAGAAGGGGTAAGCCAATTCGATTCGCCTGCTTGAGCCCCGTCAGCACCAAGACACGATGTTGTTTCATGTTCTTCTTTTTCTTTCAATTCACTTTTTGTTTTTCTATTCCCTGCTGGTCCGAACGCACCTTGGCGGCAAGCGGCAAAGGGTGCAGCCGTAGGGTATAGACAGGGGTGTCGATAGTTCCTTTACCCCAACATTTTAATTCCGACCCAGTCTCCTTCGGATCTAGTTCGTCGCCTGTGTGAGAGCGCGGTGGGCGTGTGGAAACGGAGGGGGGTGGTGCCTGTTCGGCAACCGGATTGAATTCGAAATGAAACTTGCTTTTAGCTTGAACCGGGGGGAATTGACGGGAAAGAGGACCAGTGCACGGGTCATTACTTGCTATTGAAGAAGCGGGTGGACCGCCCGGGAACTGCCGCTTGCCTTGATTGATTGGGATTTGGGGTTAGGGCTTTGGAATGTAGGAAGACGAAGAAGAAGAAGGAGAGGAGGAAGAACACGGAAGGGTGTTTGTCGCGAATCATCCCATCCTCGAACCATCTGCTGTCAACCAACGAACCTTCTTAATTGTGTACTTTGTACTCTGTACAGTGTAGCCCGACCGAAAAAGCACTCTTTCCATCTTCGTCTTGATCTCTGTCCGCTTCGAAGCTCGCCTAACCCCCGTTTCTCCCTCTCCAAAACTTCAAGGCAGCGAATACCTATGTCCAACCCTGGAAGCTAGACCCAGGAAGGCCCTCGTCATCTTGATTCTCGCTTACCCTACAAAAGACCCCCACGTGTCACTGTTGTCAGTCTTGACAACTCTCTCCTTTACACAATTTTCTCGGCAACGGTGCACGGACCACGTCCGCCCACTTCTGTTATGATTTGGCTGCATAACCTGCTGTAGCCCTAACAGCAGTCCACCTCCGAATGGAAAACTCGAAAATGCCGCCCTCAGCACCACCACTTCATTCGATATCGACGCCGACGTCGACGGCGCCTGTTCATCTACCGTCCTGCTGGTTCGGGGTCGTAAATGAAATCCAAGCAACATTGACAACGACGGTGGCATCGTCCCCCCTCCCAGCCACGACACCATCAAACCGGCGTTTGCCCACCTCGAGTTTTCAACCGGCGTGCTTTCGGAGAATTCAGCACGCCGCTCTCATCTTGGTCACCTAGACCTTTCTGAAATTCTGGTAGCGGAGCCGTGCCTCTGGCAAAATTCCGCTTTTAACGAC
>SRPX01000515.1:0-18164 GCA_018360215.1 Claviceps spartinae
CTGCCTTTGGCGATCGAGATGTAGGATATTCTTGGGGGAAAACTGGCTTGTATTTAGAAGAACCCGGGATTAGCCCTGCACACCCTAGTATACCCAAAACTGGGACGCAGTGGTGTTAAATATAACAACAACAACAACAACAACTTCCCAAAACGATCGTACACCCTGCTACATGATTCTGAAAGTCTTGGACATCCTGCTTCATCTTCACACGATTGCACGGCGACGTCCAACCGCTACTTACCCCCACTTCCCGAGCAGAGTTCATAATCTCCCATCAACAAAGTCATCCCATACCTAATATACGGAGCAAACTCCGAAAACAAAAAAGACAATATGGTTAAAACAAGACAAAAAGCAAAGAAATGACAAAGAAACGAGGGCTGCCGAGGATGAGGAACAAGCAAAAAAGCAAATACATATTCCTCAGGCCCAGGGAAAAGAGTAAACAAGTTCTCGCTAGGCAGCTGCACGAATGACACCTAAACCCTTCATTCAATCTAGCAATGATGCATCCCACGCCCAATAGCCTTCCGCAAATCCAACACCAGCGAATAGGAACAACCCCATCCTCCATGCACCGCCTCATATGTGCAATGCAACCTGAACTAACCAACTATGTACATACATACCTACCGCTTCCCTTCCCTTCTCTTCTTCCTTCTCCTCTCCTCTTCCACAAACCAAATCAAGATCGTCCCCTCCTCCAAGGCTCCAACTGACGTTGGAACGGGCAACATGCACATGCATATCTACCCCCCAAAAAAAAAACCTCCGCAATAACCGTCCCCAAAAAGCACCCCTGCCTCCCGCGACGCCACCCCGACCAGGAAACCCCCCTGCCACCTGCCACCTGCCACCTGCCACCTACTTATTACATGTACCACCACACAAGCCCTCCCCGTGAATTATCGGGACTTTGAAGCACCCGTTTCGTGGCACGCCTCATCATCAATCTCACGCGTTTTGTTCGACAGTGCCACTTTACATAGGTACTTACATAGGTTAGGTACTGTAGGTATGTACAAGTTACAACATCTCCCAATCTCCCAACTTCGTAATCCCTGCAGATGAGCCTACCACCCCCCTTGTCGTGGGCGCTTTGGTCTTCACAAACGTCGCGACTCGCAACACGCCGGACCTTCTCTTCCAGGGCCTTGATTTGACGTACATACGTATAACTTGACGGTATAAGTAGGACTGTACCCTGCCGTAGCAGTGTTTGTAATCGGGAGCGTTGGTAACTTGGTACTGAGTCCCTAGCTGGACTGGCATTCAACGTGCACGCACCGCCAATTGGTTTTCAATACCTATCATATTTCTAGTACATATGGTGTGCTCACTGTTCACTGCTGAGTCCTGACCTGTTTTGGTTTCTTGGTTCTTCAATGAGGTATTCTTTATTAAATAATAACACTCTATGCTGTCTCGCATTTTGCATTGACGTCTTTCCATGGGCCTTGTCAATCTAGCCTCGTTCTTGTCGTGATTGGGGTGTAAGAAAGTAGGGCGGTGATCGCGAAGGGGGACAGTGATCGCAACGCGTGGCCACCATCGATGACTATCGCAAGGCATGACCGTTCAAGTGGTTCAACTGGGATACAATAGCCCTCGCCCGGGACCTGCCAGTTTCAAGTTTGACCAGATGGAATAGCTATTAGCTATCCGGTTGTATTTGCTTAGAACTTCACAACACGCCCCCTACTTCCAATTAGATCCGATCTATGTCATTAGAGTCTCCAACTTCTTCCAACCCCGAACTCTCCACATGTACATTCATCAACGTCGAAAAACTCGGAGACTTGCTAGGAAAATTGAACTTGCACACAGGCTGCAAATTCGCGCGTATATTTTAGCTAGCTAACTACGTATTACGTATGCCAAATTAGTCGCGCTCTCAGCCGTGTATTCAGCTCATAGAAACCCTCACAAACCACGATCCTTCATCGACTTCTTGTTGTCTTCATGTCAAATGACCCATCTGACTCTACTCCCCACAGAAAGCAAATTCTTCCATACAGTGACCACACCAAAGTTTAAATATACCACATAGTGCCGCGTATAAAATCACGTTGCCGCATCTCGCCGTCTGCTGGAGGGTTGTTTGCTTCCGGCCTCCCTCCCAGAGGAAGCAACGGCGGCGCCTCCATTCCACGCAAATCATCAAGCCCTGCCTTCTTGTCCTGGCCCTTGGCCACTTGATCGCGTATCATTTCATGTCCCTTGGGACCAGCTCGAAATCCTTCGCTCGTGGCGATATTCTCGTGCGCTCTTGCCCGGGCTCCCGCAAGATGGGCGTAGTACACGGCTGGGTGCAGCGATACCGGCGTCGTGGAACGGGCATAGGAATAGCACTGCTGATAGATCATCTTCTGCAGATCATTGACTGGGACTCCCATTTCGTCCAGAATCACGTGGTAGTGTACTGGGCGAGCGGTACCTTGAATGGCGACATGGGAGGAGAGGTAAAAGTCCCACATGAACGGGTGCGTCACCTCCCGCTCAACTAGTGTGCCTGGAAGAGGATTATCGTTGCGGTCACCTTTTCCCTTTTGTGGGAAGAATCGAATGTGGTGACGCTTTGTGGCCACGATTACCGTAAACTTCGGCATTGGCAATGTGGGTGCCCTTTCCCGAAGGTAGAGTTTGATTTGGCGAATTTCCTGGTCAATGACATGCGCAAACTGATCTTCGCTGACACCGTCGCGAAAGTATATAATGTGCTTGGGAAAGGCACCATCATGGCCAGCCATCCAGTACTTGGACAATGTACCAATCATGAAATGCACGTTGGCCGCAGTGAGCATCTCCACGCGATAGCCATTCGACTCTACTACGGCAGCATAGCGAAGCGCGTCCCGATCAACCGCCATCGTCATGGCCGCAGTCGAGGGGGTTTTGCCGTCAGGGGCTCCGTGGGATATATCAACTCCAATGATCATTGTGGGTCGTTCCTTGGGGAAGTACGTCGTCTGGGCCTTCCAAGGCGGCATTGTACGTGCTGTCGCTCCCCCAAGCTTTGCGTTGACCTTGAGACAGACATTGGAATGGTATTGACCATTGTTCGAGACCACGGCGCTTGCGTTGACGACTTGAGATAGAATGCCGAACCTACAGTCAGCAGACTTCTTCAATCGCTCATAATGGGGGCTATTCTTGTGCCCAACCACCACAAAGAGCAGCTGGGTATAGCCTCGGGCTTTGCTGATTTCTGCATGTGCCCATGCAATAGCCTGTGCCACATCTCCTTTGACATTTCCCGGGACGTTGAGAAGCAAGCCGTCTGCAGGACACAGTCCCCCATGACCCAGAAACGTGGTCCTGAACAGTTTGGCAAATGCTTGCAACTGCGGGAAGTTGACGCAGTTGTCCATCACGATAAAGCCCCAGTTCTTCAGAGGGGCGAAATTCTGCTTCCAAAATTTCTTTCCGCGCAGATCCCAGCGACCAGAAAACTTGGGATCTGCTTGATCTTTTCCGAAGTGAACGACGGGAGCAGGCAGAATTCGGGCTTCCGTCTTGGTGAACGTCGAGTCAAATTCAACCCCGTACGCTTTGAGATATGGGTCAGAACTGAGCTGCAGTGCTGCCACGTTCTTCTCAATGTCTTCCCTCCGCTGCTTGGGGCGCGTGACTGCAATCTTGATCATCGCTGCCGTCTGCTCAGGGTTCAACTTGAAGGTGTACCTCTGCATAGGCTGAATGATGGCAAATTCCATGGGGATAAACCCTCCTTTTCCAGCGTTAATCAGCGGGAGACCAGCATTCTTCAAGTTTGCCTTGTACTTCTGTTGATAATAGTCGGCGACAGTAACCTTTCTTCCATCGTGATCAAAAGTGACCACTTTGGCGGTCGCCCCTTCGGCACCATGTTTGGCGTCGAACGCAAAGTCCAAGATTGTGTATACCTTATCACTGGCGACTCGGTTTGGGTGTTGTATGGTGAACTTCAGCTTCCTCATCTTTCGCATGTACTTGAAGGCATCCGAAGCCTGCCAATTCCCTTGTCGATCGCGAACGGGCCTAAGTTCTTTGGCCAAGGACGCGGGATTCATTCCTTTCCATCTGCGCTCGCACACGCCCAGAAAGTTGCAGACAAGCTGGTCCACGGCCTGAGGACCCGACCAAAATACCGTGTTGGAAACATCAGCGTTCAAAGCAAGGCCTGTCCCGCCCTGAACAAGGTTGTGGCTCATACGAATCGAGGCGTAGGTGCCTTTATGAACCTCAAGGACATGTCCGTCCATGAGGGATCTACCCTTCTGATCTTGGGGGTAAAAGTTTCTTTTGATTGCGACCATGTGCTGCGATGGCCACTGACGGAGCAAATGGTCCATAAAGTTGAGGGCAACTTGTACGCTCGTGTTGAACTGCACTTTGCGGTCCAGATATCCCCTGATGGCACTGATCTGAACCTGTGCAGTGGCTCTCAGTACGATAAAGAACTGGTTTGAGTTCCGTGAAGGCCCATCGGGAGATGTCTTCCCTTCGTCTAGGTCAACTGTAAACCGTATCTCGCCCTTGTCTACCAAGCAGGGCGCCCAGGCCAACTTGCGGCCATCAAAAAGCCATTTCTGATACATGTACTTTTGAAGGGCTTGCTTCGTGGAATCATGCTGCCAAATCTTCTTCATGAGCGCAGATTTGACTCCAGTGTCAGGGGAGACAATGACCTAGAGGACCATTCATTAGCCACCAGTTGAAAAACGGTATGGGGCGGGGGAACTCAATTTACTCACATCGTATTGATGAATGTCCTTGCTGTAGTCAAATTTAGTCATTCGATACTGATTCACTTCCACGATGGCCTTTGATCCTTCAGTATTGTACTTATTGCCGCGGAGAGCAAATGTGTCCTTTTGATCGTCAAGAATATATGCATCAGGAGGCAGTTCCATGCGGGTATTCCCTTTGTTCTGCTGAGCGGTGCCTCTCGCTGGATCAACCCCTAGACCTTCCACCCAACCGGTTTTTCCAGGTTCCAGGCGGCTTTCAGCCGCGGACGGCGGAGAGGTACCTTGCTGAGACATGGCAGCCCTAGGAGGTTGTTAGCTTTAGTGCGTAGCCAAATCGAGATGTTGATGCGACAGCTTGAAATAGGAGAAAGAGACTTTATAGACATGAAAGCTGATAAAGCTCGAGGATGTAGAGAAGGAATACTTGCTATGGAGTGCAACCAAGTAGCGTGGCAATGGACTATCGCTGAGAGTTCCTTCAAGGCCAGATATCAGCATAAGTGAATAGAGAATCAAGGATACGTCCTCTGTTTTGAAAGAAGATGAGGGGGGATCACTATGGCTGAGCCCGAAATTCCTGGAACTTGCAAACGGGAGCAAAGCACGCGTCACAGACAAGAAGAGAACACATGAATGGCTTTCGACTTACAATTAGATCAAGTTGCCGATGGCCAAGAAAGATGTGCCACCTTGGATTTAACGACTGATGAGCGAAAAACGAAGAAAGAAGTCAGATCACTGTGTGTGGACGCTGTGTGCTGAGTGAGACGAAAGTGTGTGGAGGAGGAGAACGTTGCCTACAGAAACCAACGAAATCTGAAAAGGATAAAAGTTGGAAGCGACAGCAATAGCACGGGGGAAAGGAGCTTCTTATCATGCACGTACGACCAGGTTCCGTTACGTCTTTGACACTGGCAAACAACTGCTAGGTGCAGATCACATGTGCCGGTAGCTGGCAACAGATGTCCAGTTCAACGCATGAGCGTCTGGTGTTCTACTGCCTGAAATACAAAACAGGGACTGTGATACATGAGAGCTATTGTGACTTAGGTACAATAACATTGCTGACAAAAAATTAGGCAAGACCTGCCCAAAAAGATAAGAAAATCGTGTCAATGTCGACAGCTGTGCATGTCCATCTTGGCGATGGTGCCCTATGTAGCGCGGAGTACAGTAAAGCAAGATTCTACCTCCATTATCGCTGCTCCAAAACACGTGGACGAATCCGCTTGTATTCGTGCAACGACGTGTCCAGGAGGCCATGTGCGTTTGTGACTCCTAAGCCTCTGACCTCATTGCGCGAACCAGATTCACTGTCCAAGATCATGGGTATCGTAGGTATTGCGTTTGGATACTTCATCTTTCTCCTCCCCACCGGATGTCCACTCGCTCTGGCGCCAATAAATTCGCATTGGAAAACCAGCCGTTGTCTGCTACGAAGATCAGATTGATTTCGACAATGTATGACGCTAGTGCGTTCCAAGCGCTACTTTGGCCATGTTCAAAATCGGTAGCCTCCGTACTGGCCAGCGGGTGGTGCGCCGTACATGGAGCCTGCGGGTGGCTGCCATGACGGAGCAGCAGTAAGAGCATCGGGTGGTGCATAAGGGTTTGCTGCATAGCCGCTAGCACTTTCTGTCCTCAGGGGCGATTGCCTGTATCCTGTCATTGAGGCCACGCGTCCGTAAGGAGATAGAGGCCGCCCATTGAAATCGTTCGGAGCTGGTCTTGTATGCGTTGGCGCGGTGAACAGATATTGGCCGCCAGTCTTGGCTTTCCAAGAGGCGTAATCAAGCAGTGGCGTATCGCGGAGCAGTGTTGTCAAGCCAGCAGGGTTCAATCTCTGAGCATCGTAAGTGTGACTTGGAGGCAAAATCCCTAGGAGGAAAGTGATATCTCGATGCAGAGCGGAAGCCTGGTTCCGTCGCTGTTGATCAAGGCGTCGTCCAGCAGCGCCCTTGAGCGGCGAGGCGCCTCGGGCAACCCTCTTGGGTGGATTCAAGTCATCCTCGTCCATTCCGAATGGTCGCTTAGGCGATGCTGTAGCTCGAACAAAATGAGGTCTGGGGCTTTGCTCATGTCTAGTAGGTGGTGGGATGCTGCTTTGCCGCGCCAACGTAGGCTGTGCAATGGCCGGAACCATTTGCTTCGGCCGCATCTGAACTGCCTTGGATATGATGATTGGGGCCGCCACAGGGTTGAAACTGTCGGATGAGTATCGGGCAGTGAAGTTGTTCAATTTTGGATCATCAGGAAACAACTCCGCCATACGAGCTTCCAATTTGGAAATTTGTGCAAGCTCGCCGTATTGCGATTCGTACTTGTGGAAATAAGCATACAATGGCCTCGCTTTGTGTAGTGTTTCTGGTTTCGATACGAGACGATTGACACAAGTCTCGAAGACCACGCGAGCATCTAGACTCGATGCTTAGCTTTTTAATTCTTGACGTCATGGAATGAGAAAGCGCTTTACTTACTGGTTGTGTCATCCTTGGAGTGCAAGTACTTCAGATATTCTATCATGAAGCCCTCATCGTTGGGAAATAATCTTGCACCGCGCTCGAATATTTTTGCACCAACAGCATCCTTGTACACGACTGATTCCAACAATGCGACGGCCACATAAACATCACTCGTCAGACGACCCCGCTGGCGGGCATCGGTAAACACCTTGCGCAGGCCGCCCTCAGTTTGGTTGCCTTTGCCTTGAATGCGACGCATCGCACGCGCCATGGCAATCCAAACGTAGGAGATTGTCTTGGAAAGAAGATGCGTTTCGGCGGCATACGCCTGCTGAATTGCAGAAATGCGTTCTTCAGTTGGAGACTTCTTCGCAGCCTGCTCATCGTCATCGTCAAGTGGCTCTATTGAGTCCTGAACTGGAGGCTCAAGGGCTGCTGCTTGTTTGATGGTACTGATTTCCAGCTTCTCCCGTTCTTTGACCTTATCGCCCATCTTATACAAAGTGTCCAAGACCGAATGGTAGGGCTTTCGAACAGCTTGAGCAAATTCAGACTGGTCCGCTTCCTTTTCTGGATAGTTTGCTTCGATATGATCGGCATGTTTGAAAGCAAGTAACACACTTTCTGGATTAGCAATGATACCTTGTTGGAGCATTTCGATACCCAGAGATTTGTCATTTTCCCGAATGTCGTTCTCAAAGCACCAAGCGGCAGCATCTACCCACATCTCGGGCCAGAATCGAAGAGCCATCAAAGCCTGCTTGTAGCAATATAGGATACGCTGTCTGTAAACTTTAGGCTCGTCATCTTTAAGCACCAGTGGGTCTTCTTTTTCCCAGGCAATCCATTTTTTCCACGTGTCGACTTGCGTTTGATACTCTTCGTACCCATCAAACCCTGGAGCAGGGGGTAATCTTGGCAAATTCGTTCTCTTCAAAGTTCGTGCGATGTTGTCGAGCGCAATGTTGGCACCTTTGGCGGACATAAAACCCGGTGACCTTTCTTGAATGAACTTACGACCCTGGAGATGCATCAGTCGAAAGAACCGGGTCTTTGAACGGGAGGAAAGTGAAGATGCAGAACACTCTGCGAGATCGAACTTACAGTGACCTTGTTTAGACCCATTTCGAACTGATCATATTCCTTCCATAGAGTGTTGACCGTTGAGATAGGAACGTTGATCGCACGATGGTAAGCCTTGCGAAGCTGATCCATTTTCTGCTGGTCTTGCCATCCTGTGCCCCCAACTTGCCCAGGACCATTCTTGATAAAGTGAACATAGTCGTGCCAGATATTTCCCGAATCATGATCAACCCCAATATTGTCAATGACAAATTCGTACGACTGAGTAACAGTGCGCCGAGCTTGACCAGTGGGGTCGTTCGTCAAGTCGTTTCGTCTTCGAATATAATTGAGATACGATGTCCACAACTTGACGTTGGGGACAGTCATGAGGCATCGTCCAAAGAGTTGTTCGGCATCTACAAAGTTGTCCAAATTGAGTTCCATCTCGATCCACTCAACCCAAATATCTCCCTACCGCACAAGATCATTTTAGCTCCAATACTTGACTTCGGAAGGAGTGCACAGACTTACAGCTTGGGGAAACACTTCCAAAAAGCGATTGTATAATCGACGTAGGTCTTCTATTCTGCTGCGTCGTTTGTAGTCTGCCATGAGACTGAGCCATGCATCCATATCCCCGCGCGGATCTTCTTGAATGCGCGCTTCGAAAAGCATGACGGGATCGACGCTGGGCATTGCGGGCGGCGGCGCATTAGGCAATGGCTCAGGGTTGGGAATCGGAGAGGCGCCATGGCTATTCAGGCCGGAGCGTGAATCATTTTGGCTCTGCTCGACAACAGCCGGTGGATCTTTGCTTTCCTCTTCCTCGTCGTCAGAGACTTCGATTAGAAAGCCGCCTGACATTTTGGGTTTATTCGCAGATTTTGGAGGGATTGTGCCTGATGCTGATTTGTCGGGAGTCGGAGGACAATTATCGACAGCGACCGATTCTGGGTCATATTCGGCCCCATCATCTTCATCCTCCTCGTTTTCTTCAATTTCACCCTCACCATCACTAGCAGAGTCCGAAGCATCGGCGGACTCCTCGATAGTTGGGTTGTAGGGTATCTTTGGCTCTGCTAGAGGATCGTACTCTGCACCGGATTCCTCACCTTCGTAGGTGACACCTTCCGCAGACATTGTCACAAGCTGGCCGATACACCTCACATTCGAGTTTGTTACTGAAAGAGAAGCAGATTAGGTTGATGCTGATCGTTTGTCGGTGCGACAGTGATTCCTAGCGAAAGAAGGGGCAGAGAGTGAGATAATTGCGGCCGTTGCGAGTATGTCTCAAACCGTCCGGGTCGTGACGCGCTGGTTCTTGAGGCTGACAAGGTAAAAGTGTAGAATCGATAACTGAGGGTCCTTCAGAGATGGTGGTATGTGCGACGGCAGCCAGCGATAGATCTCTACGAGAGGAAAAGCTTGGTGAATTGACGAAGGCAGCTACTTAATATGTAGCTGAAAATGCGCAAAACTTCTTCGCGGGGAGCGGATATGGTATCGATATATGATAGAGCAATAAGATGACAACAGAAGATTAGTTGGCCAAAAGCGTCAAAGAGTTTGAGGCAAAGCTCATCACGGCTCTCGATCGCGGGAGGCTGGGCAGAAAAAGGGATAAGGCCTAGTGCTCGTTGGGCGGTGAGGCCATGTATCTGTGGATACGGAGTACGTGCCAGGAAATTGGATGGAGGGAAGGCTGTACAGGTACTTCTCGCCGCGGACTGACATACTCACAGAAGCCTCGAGAGCCTGCCTGAACACAAGGCGTCCATGTACAGGTACCTACAGTTGCAGCCGCCCAGTTGTAACTTGCAACTTTTACCGCCAATGCTGCCGTTGTTCAGGAAGGCACGATCGAACCTCTCAACGCGCCAAACGACGCGGAAGCGCGTTCCACCATCCCGCCACGCCTGATCTTGTCTGGTTGGTGTGGCAAGCTGGACCGGGCCTCCCTCAGGGACCAATTCCTGTTTTGCATTTCGCTCTCGTTGTTCAACAGATAGATCCAGTCTTCCTTCTTTTTAGGAACTTGTCTTTTTTATAACAACACTGCGTCCAGCAGACCAAATTCGCGACCATCCTCTTTCATACACGCCCCGCTGCCTTCTGCCGTTCGTGTCACCGCCGTTCTTGCATCCACCTCGCATAAAACCCCGCGCATTACGAGAACGTAACGACCGCTTTTTTTCGATCAAGCTGTCGATCGATCACACTCAATCATCCAATCACCACGCCGCAGTCATGTCTGTCGTGTCACTTTTGGGCGTCAAGGTTGTCAACAACCCCGCCAAGTTCACGGATAAATACCAGTTTGAAATTACGTTTGAGAGTCTGGAGGCTTTAGAGAAGGGTACGCGCTCCAGTCACGACGGCGGACCTTATAGGCCGTGAAGTAAATCTTCCACTGAAGAGAACGACAAGGCTGATGGTTTACATAGACCTCGAATGGAAACTCACATACGTTGGTTCTGCTACTTCGTGAGCTACCCCTTCCTTCTCCACACCTTGAAGATTTTGTCGGCAAGGTAACGCGGCTAACGTAAGGGGAAATAGGGATCAATATGATCAGGAACTCGATTCACTTCTAGTTGGACCTGTCCCAGTGGGTGTCAACAAATTCTTGTTCGAAGCCGATTCTCCAAACATCAATCGCATTCCAGATGGCGATATCATTGGAGTTACCGTGATTCTCCTGACTTGCGCGTATGACGGGCGTGAGTTTGTTCGCGTGGGCTACTACGTGAACAATGAGTATGACTCTGAAGAGCTAAACGCCGACCCCCCGGGCAAACCGGTCGTCGAACGCGTTCGACGCAACATACTCTCTGAGAAGCCACGTGTAACGCGATTCGCGATCAAGTGGTAAGTCTAGCATAGCAGCATGTCTTGTTTCACGGGTCTGTAAATACTTGCTAACTAGGTGTCAGGGACTCTGATGCTTCTGCGCCGCCAGAGTTCCCTCCTGAGCAGCCCGAGGCTGATTTGGTCGCCGATGGCGAGGAGTATGGAGCGGAAGAAGCCGACGAAGAAGATGAAGAAGAGGCTACTGATGCCGCAGAGAATTCGAACAGACAGCCTGGCGAAGACGAGGAAATGGCTGGAGTAGACGACGACTTGGAAAACGGTCATGCTAACGGGCTGGACGATGATGAGATGTCCGAAGACGGCAGTGTTGACATTGAAGGGGAGAGTGAAGAGGAGCTTGAAGAAGAAGAAGTAGATGGCGAGATTGACGAGGGTGAGGATGATGCTATGGACGTTGACGACGCGACTGCGGCAATGCCCGCCACAATTGCTACTTAGAGCGCAGTCATCTGGATGAGGTTTGTTGGGGGTATCTGCCTCGCAACGAGTCGGCAGGCTTGGAAAGTCTTTATGCAGTGTCTTCTTTGGTTATCAGACGCTAGTTTGCTGATGGGCATCTTTGAGGTTGCATTGTTTCGTGCGGGATGGTGGGAAGGTTGGTCGCGAGAATACAGCACAGACAGAAGAAGATGCCATACACATCAGTGAGAGGGAATAAAGTAGAGACAGGGCGATAGTGCGTGTTGCCCATACATAAATCTAGCATATAATATACATTGTCTACCTGTTTGGGCGACGTGTCACGTCTATCGTCATTTAGCATGACGTTCGTACAAACTGGTGGGAGAAGAATACCGTACTGTATGCCTGTGGCGAAACTTGCTCACAGCCAGCGGCCAGGATCCATTCCTTCAATATCAAAAGAGACATTGACCCCTTCGGCGTCCTTTATCTTGATATGCGGGATCGCCAAGTATTGATCAAGTCATAGCACTATGGATACCGGTACCTTAAGGCCTACACTGCCCTAACTTTATGAGTCCCCTGTGTACTAGATACTGTACAGTCAAAACAGATCCAGAGCCTCGGTTCAAGGGGCCTCGGACACGTAAACGACCATACGAATCCCCAATTCGTTCTGCGTGTATCGACTTTGCAATCTTGGAGGCTGTCCACGAGGAGTATAGGTAGATCGTATTAGGGTTCGGAATACCTTATGCATAGGACCGGAAAGGAGTTGGGTAGAGAGTTTTGTGAAGGGGCTTTCATGCAGAGAAGGTGTTGGTGAGGATGACAGGTGCCATAAACTACCGGGGAACTCTTCTTCAGGCCGAGCCGGACTCAGCATTGAAGGGTGCGAGGTTTGAGGGGCATAATCTTGGAAATATGGCGTTGTGATGATCTTGGACCTAAGTATTCTTACTATGGTCGTGCTGGGGGCTTGAACGAGAGAACTCGGGCGTGTGTATGTTCAATCAAGAGGGTAATGGTGATCATGACAACATTACCTGAACTTAGTTCATGGGTAGATACATAAATGAGTTCGTTCTTCCCAGCACGTGAAGCAAGACATCCCAATCTCGTCACAGATAATCCGGGCCAGTGCCCCTCAACTTGAAAAGCCTTCCTTCCTTTCAATTGGGTATTATCAATAACGTACGTCGCCCCCGAAGCCTACAGAACGAAAAAAAGGAACTACATCCCCCTGGCCCAACCGCATAGCATATCACTCGTATTTCATCCCATACCACTCATCCAAATATCCCACACAGCATCCCGAATGAAGAAAAGAAAAAAAGAGAAATCCCCAGTTCAAGAAGACCTTGCCGCAAAATATCCGTTAGAGGTTCGTTGAAACCCACGCGAACCCGACCCCGAACCAGGCCTGTCCCTCCAGCCAACCCACAAATAATACGATTAGAAAGAAACAAATGAATACATCATTCTCCTCTTTCCTTCCTTCCTTCCTTCCATCCACCACGGACCAGCCGACAGCAAAGACCAAAGAGATTAGGTTACATGAAATCTGAACAGTATAAAACGCAAAAGACTTCTTTCTCAGCAGCTCCGCTCGTATAAAGAGAGAAAAAGAGAACCCCTAGAATGCGACAACAGAGACCCAGCACCTGAGCGAAACTCTCATTACAAGACATTTCTCATACGAGAGATTAAAAAAGGGGGGGGGGCGAACACAAGTAAAGAAAAGGGGAGCACAGAAGACAAGGGGGAAAATGGAGAGAATAGAAGACAAATGAGAGCCTTGAAGCGAAACGCAGGAAGATCAAAAGAAGAGTACCCCGACAAGAAAAGTGCCATTCCTCCGAACCAAACTTCCTGTGCTAATAATGTGCGATAATAAGCAAGGGAAACAAAAACGGTCGTGGTATCTCTGCTTTCCCAAAACGCTCACTCGCCCATTCGATATAGTCATTGCACATGGTCTGGATGTAGTAGGCTCTGCCGTTTCTCCCCGTTTGCGTTGCGTTCACCATCCCTTCTTGCGAGCAAATCTCTTGTTGAGCAGTGCGAGCACTTTGGGGACATTGAACTGCACGTATTCGAGATCGAGCTCATCCTGGTTGTCCTTTTGCATTTCCAGCAGGTCGTCGAGTTTGAGGTCAAGCTCCAAAAGACCACGGTTGCGACCTGTCAAGTTGTTAGCAACGGAGCAAAGAGAGAGATGGCATGCATATCTAGGCATGTCAACATGGGCCTGCGTTGGCACGTACCTTTATAGTGGAGAGAAATGACGAATGTGCCTGGTAGAGGACTGGTGAAGTTGAAGTAGATGTTGGCCCGTCTATTATCCGGAACATTGCTCTTCTGAATCACCCCTTCCTTTTCCAGTTGCTGGTGTGTGAATTTGTACGGTCCGAGAACCTGGTGCTTCTGTTGCTTTCGCTTGTTCCCCTCACTTTGAGACCGCACGTTGTGTAGGTAACTCTTGTAGGTCTCGAGCTGACCGACCAGATACGAGTTGTGGTCTCTTATAGTCTTGTAGACCTCTTCAAGTTTCAGTGTCTCTGCAAGGACACCTTCCTTCATGGAGCCAAGGTGCTGCAGCTCCTGCTCAACCTCGTCCCGCAAAATATCAAACTGGTCGTTCTTATCGATGACACCCAGTTCCTGCAGCTGGGACAATAGCTCCATTGCCCTGATCCCTTTGCGGACCATGACAGCATCATTGCGACTGGTAGCAGCGGCATCGGCCACGCGTTCCAGGCGGAGAGGCCTGCGGAGAACCGCACTGCTCTGCGGGATACTTCGCAGAATTCGCACAAAGACGGACTTGGCTTCCATAAAATACACTTCCTCTTGTGTGATGTCAAGAGCAGCGGTCAAATCGTCAATGGCCGTTTCCCAGCGGCTGAAGAGCGGCAGGTTGATCACCCTGTTCTCCTTGCGAGGTACCTGAGGTGGTGAGGGGCCCAATTCTGACGTGATGATGGCCAGGTGGGAATTCTCATCTTTACAGAGCTCTTGGTAGTGCTTATCGATGAGACCATGCATGGCGTAGATTTCGTTCAACGTAATATCCAGCTCGAGGTCCTTCTTCGACAGAGCTACGTAGTTGTCCATCTCCAGGCTTTCGTAAAAATCGCCGACTTCACAGAGATCCAGCATAAACTTGTTAATTCTGTCCTTGTTACTCTGAATAAAAGGCTGAAGCTTCGCCATATACGGCTCTTTTGCGTATGATGGCTTGTTGGCGAGGTTTTGCAACATCTTGGCAATAAGCGTCAAGGTTCGTCTGGGTCGCTCGGCAGGGGTTCCATCGATGAGCATATAAGATTTTGGCGTCACTATCGCCGGGTTGATGAAGCGTAGAAAAAAGAAGCCTCCGATTAGGGTACAAATAACTTGGTCATTTGCATCGGGATACTTGCGCTTTGTCAAGCTCCTGATCTGCTTGCAGATCCAACGAATACCGTATGGTGCCTCCTCCAACCCGTCGATGATTGTGCTCAGAAAGCCGTTCGCAATCTCGGTCAGCATGGTGAGTCGTGGCTCAATGATGGCTTGAACTTGCGAGTTCTCGGCAGCTTGTTCTCCCGTGATTCCCTTCGGCAGGTTGGCCGGGAGGCTGCCGGTATCCTCTTCGATCTGCTCCAGCATGCGCTCGTAGACTTTTAACGGATTGATCTCCAGGTCCAGGTCCTTCAACTCGATAAGACTGTTGATTCGTTCTGCAAGGACAGTTTTGAGAAAGCTTTGGCCAGGGCCACGGCGGGTGTAGGTTGTCATCATGCGAGAGACTGGCGTGTTCGCTCGGAGCAAGGACGAGTAATCGGTGGTATGATCGAATTGATAAGTCAAAACAGACTAATCGATGCAGGAGTCAGCGCCTTTGTCACGAAAAAGGGAAGAGTGCTGCAGAAAGATGGAAAGGTTTCCCAAACTCCTGCCATTCTCACGGGCGACCATAACCGCTACTGCCCAATGGACATACCTGGAACATGGTTAACAGCAAGTGCTCTTCACGACTCTCATATTGGTTTCCGTAGATTGTAAACATGACGGTCTGCAGTAGCGAGTCTATTTCGGCCATGGAAACGAGTCTGCACAAATGCGCAATGTGCCTCGGCTCCGACTGCAACAGGAACATCAGGTTGCCATATTTCTGTGTCTTGTCGTCATTGGGAAACACTCCTTCTTCTACTTCGGTCGCATCTTCCAGATGGCTTGCAACTTCGTTTTGCTATGACTCAATGTAAGTGCGTGTCATTCAAGCCGGCCATACAAGGAAGACAAACGAACCTCTTCGAGAGCCATGCGATTCTGGATAAGAAGGGCAATTCGCGAATCCAAATACCGCACGTCCTTTTCAAGTACGAAGTTCTTTTTTGATTGTGATGATATCTTTGTCTTGAGGTCTCGGAGAACTTTCTGGGCTGTGAGATGTCAGTGTGCCAAGAAATCTCAAGAGCTCAAGCCCATGAGGACACGGTTGAAGATGAGATGTAGGCTGAGAGAAGGGCGACATGGTACAACAGTCTTGGAGATGAGACAATATTAAAAGCAAGTTACCTTTTGCGAGGTCATCCTCAATCTGCAATTCGCCTTCATTGGCTGACATGGACATGTAAAGGGCAGACATGGAAAACCGCTTGGATTGGCGCGCAGAGCGCGAGCCATCATAGGAGGACATTGTGTTTTGGCGCGATAAGGGCTGAACGGATGAAGATGAAGCTGTTGACGCCCTGGATGGCGTCTGAAGCATGGTCGGCATGGCGCGAAGTGCGCGACAAGAGAGCCGGCGACAAAAGAGGTCCTTCTCGGCGCCTCGAGAATGTCGCGTTTCGCAGGAGCCGCGGGGCAGCTAGCAAGGCCCCTAACTGTGCCGTAAATGGTTGGACTCGTGCGCCTTTGTTGCGACGAGAATGAACCTACCAAGTGAAACCAGATCTAAATGGTTTGACCAGAGCAAGTGTGTCGAGAGGCGACCATTTGACGATTTTGCTAAAAGTATATACAGATCGCGCACGCAGCGACGGTACAGCGTCGAATTGCAATTCTGGCTTAAGGGAATGGACGGCTTCGATATGACCGGTGAACCCAGCTGGAGATATGTACCAGCGAGCTTCAAGACGAACAGATCACAAGATGATATAAATCAGCAATCTGAAGCTGAAATAGCGGGTGGGTTGCACGGCGCCGAGTCGCAAGCAATTGGTCGACGCTGAGCCACGAGAAGCTGCAAGCAACTGCCGGTTCTGACAGCGGGAACGAGAAGGGTTATGTCAATTCGTGATATCTGACCGAGGAGAGATCGTTCCAAGTTGGTGGCGTGTTCGATTCGATGGACGACGAAAAGACGTTTCTCGGAGGAAGGGGGCTCCTTTTTAAAAATGAGCACGTCGCGACACGTTCTACAGGTGTTCGTGTTGGACGAGGAAAAAGCTCCGAGCGATTGAAACGAGAAAGACTTTGCCGATTGGATCGATGTCGGACGGCAAGAAAGGGACTTCTCGACGGGGGTTCGGCGGAAGAATCGGAGGGCCGAAGAGGAGTTGGTTCTGCGCAAGGCAGAGAGCAGAGGCGGATGGCGATGCGTATGTATTATGCGAGAGGGAGACCAAGGCAGAATGAGGTGAGTGGCGTAATTATTCGACCCAGCGGCGATGAAGAGGTCAGTTCTCTATTCTATCTGGTGGGATTGGGTCAAAAGGACATGACAAGGGCGCGGCCAGGGCCAAATGACGCGGGTGGAATGGGACGTGGGACAAGGGGGAGGGGTGAGGAGGACGAAGGACGCAAACATTGGGAAAAGAAGAAGGGAAAGAAGCAGCGGCGTGGGACTGTGCGCAAAGCAGAGCACCACAGTTACCTAGCCCAAGCTGTGCCTCCGACGGGGTCGCAGGGTCCAGGACTCCAGCCTCCAGGCAAGATTGCGGCACTCAACAAGGGTTCGCACTGGCAGGCACTGGCAGGCACTGGCAGGCACTCGCAGGCACTCGCAGGCACTCGCAGGCACTCGCATACAGGTGGGGGACGGTGCGCCGGACAGCTGTAGCCTGTCCAGTGTCGACAGTTGTTGGGAGGCCCCGGTCTTGGCACGCGAAGTGCCGAGTCTATCAGTATCTGTATGTACCTGCACGCACGCATCTGCAATGCTGCATCAACCACCACGCCGCCAAGCTGGCGACGTTCCATCCATCAACCAGAATTCTTCGAGGCATACGGAGTAGGTACCGTCGCCGTCCAGTCAAGTCGCAACGCATGTCAGGTTCGAGTTTCAACGCAGCGCACGAATTGACAGATTCGACGTTGGGAAATGAGCATTCGGAACTCGGCAGTGCGGATCAAGGGGACTTCAGGAGCGAGGAGCACGGCAGGATTTACCCCCTTCCCCTTCCCCAGCATAGCATCATCGAATTCTCCGTCCATCTGTACGGACTCCGGAGTATCCTGTACGAAATCACTACTCCGTATATGTATGTACTATCGTCTATGTATGTATGTATGTATGTATGTATGTATGTATGTATGCATGTATGCATGTATGTATGTATGTATGTATGTATGTATGTATGTATGTATGTATGTATGTATGTATGTATGTATGTATGTATGTATGTATGTATGTATG
>SRPX01000516.1:0-18160 GCA_018360215.1 Claviceps spartinae
ACCCCTGGTGTCACACCATACTACACCATAAGACATGGTGTAGTGTGGTGTGAGGGTTCATACCATACCACACCAACCATTGAGAGCACTGATATTGATCTACTTTTATGGCACCGTTTAGCTTCCTGCAGTTCACGCAGAACCGCAGCCTGCAGGGGTCCACGGCTGTGCACAGCAGGCACAGCAGGCAGGCGAATGTAGCTTTACTGACGAAGAGAGTAGTCAGAGGATAGGAACGGAAAGAAGTACAAAAGTGCTGCGGTCTCAACGGTCCCTCCGAGCTGCAGTCGCCGAGCGACTGTAAACTTATAGGAAAAGTCGCCTCATCTGTGATGAGTCCTGTGATTCTTAAAGACCAGCATGCCTCTGGCCTTCTAGCGCCGTGCTCTGCGCGGTTGTCGTCTGGGTCCGAAGCGCCTGGAAAATCGTCAGCGGCTTGCCAAATCCACGCTTGAAGCCTCACCGTGGTCCAGCGGCGTTGAAATGCTTTCGATGGAATCTCTCTAGCTTCGTTACGGCGATTTCCTGAAGCCTTCGGCGTTGTATAACGTCTCGCCAGGCTCGAGTGAGTCCTCTTGACTTGACATGAAGCCTCTTGAAAGTTGCGGTAACACGACCTTCGCGTCGTCGTGGTGCCAGTATACGATTCATTCACTTTTTACTCCGGCTCACCGTCTCGTTCGTCGGGAGGCAACGACTCACGAGTCGTCGGCCGCTTTGCGTAGCCGTCGGGACTCGGCCGGTCGATATGGGACAGCTTTCTTTCCTTGTATCGATCTGAAGTGTCGAGGACGTGATTGACTGAGGCCTTTCTTGTCCTTGACGGGCCATGGGCCGGCCCACCGAGAGTCAAGATGGGCCGCGGGAGCTTCAATTGTGATGAATCCCTTCTTACTAACGTAGAAGGATCTGGGTGGTGGCGTGTTTACTTACGCCCCGGAGTCAACCTACGGCAACGGTGGTGAGAGCGGATTGTTGAGGCTCACAGCCGGTAAATACCATAAGGGGGCCTACGGAGATGGCTGTTGTGCGCGAAGTTGAGTGACGATAAGTGCTTGCTTCAGCCGGTCCGATGCAGAACCGCAGACGCTGATCCAACTCGGCCTACTCAGAGATACATGCATGCAGAATTCCCAGAAGCCAGTAGACGGACGCGCCGGTCATTTCGCTTGGCCAGCTTTTTGGCGTCGTGGTTGTTCTAGCCGGCATAGTTACCATCAGCCTGCTGAACTTGCAGATACATGTCCAGACGTAGTCATATCCGTGAACGTCAGGTGGCATTGCCCTTCCGTCAACGATCACCTGACATTCACGGATATGGTCGTGTTCCGGCCGCTTGAAGAGACCGGGATTGGGTGCGACAGATGTTGTTGCGTTGGCATTATCGGCAGTTGACAACGTAACGCCTCACTCTCTGCCTAGACCGTCCCACTAGCAATTATGATCAGCTTGGTTTTGGTCTTGTCCTGCCCACCGTGGGCGAAGCGTGGTCTCCGGCACAATCAACTTGGCTTACTCTGTACGATCCCAGCTGGCGGTCCTGGTTTTCTTTGACTATCAAATCGACAAGATCGGCAGGAAGCCAGGAACTGGGGTCTAGATGCGGTCAGCGCGGATCATTACGAGATCTTGCACCAGTTTCTCACATGTCTTGATAAGAGGGTGTCAGCGGCGATGTTCTCCTTGCCGAGTCGGTAGCATCGCCTCACATGAAAGTTAGCAAGGTACTAAGACCAACGCATCTAGCGTCTAGGAAGAATTCGCTCGAAAAGAAGTATATCAGCGCTTGGTGATCCGTCAGGACTGCAAATTTAGTTCCTCGGAGCGCTTGTTCATTGTCTTGGAGTGCGTGGATGACGGCGGGGCTTAGACTGCCGAAAGGCAGGCCGCAGGAACTTCCACTGGCAGGCGCCAAACCGAGTCTTCAAAGCCGTCAAGTAATGAGATTTCAGGGCGACAAGCATGTGATTGAACGCACGAATAATATCGATCTTGGAGGGGTGTTTTGCTCGACCTATGCGTACATTGGTGCCCGACACGTCAGGGGCATTGTGAGTCGTTTCTTGATATAGTCGTTGATGAAGCGGCGGTCGCAGCAAAAGCGTTTCTCCATAGCGTCTTGTTTAGGCACAAACAGTATTGGCGCTGCTTGGGGAGGTGTCGCAGGGTATGTACATATATAGGGGTACTTAAAAGCACATCAGAGTGGCCAGACGGCTGCGCCCATTCTTTTGTGCAACAGGAGGCATTTACGGGAAGCGCTCGACAGATCCATTTTGAGCCAGTGCCTCCACGCCGCACGGTTTCGCGCCGGCTGATCGGTCGGTTGAGCTTAAGAACGACGTCGAAGCCGAGTCTTGACGGTGGCAGTCTGGTGGACGCCTTCTTAGAGAAGACGCCTTCCAGGTGACGCAGCAAGCCAGTAGCGAGGGAGCTTCTTGTGGGCTAGCTCGATGTGCTAGGGGGTTTCACCCAGAAAATAACCCTTAGGGAATGGGATATGCTGGCCGTCGGATGTCTTGGTCCAGTCACGCTCCCTCTCCCCTGTAGAAACGGGTGCGGTGAATATTTCTGAGCGCATAGTGACGGTGCGATCTGGTAGTTCGATGAGTGGAACTTGAAGGGGGTTGGGGTTGCTGGGCATTGGTATGATTGCCGTAATGAGCCCGGCATGGATTCGCGGCAACCTCGGTGTGACGGCGTCGATGGGGGCGACAACTATCTCATCGCTGGTAGGCAGCTTGGGCACCTTCAGGGACGGCTGGGGGTTTTTAGCAGCTTGGCCGATGGCGTTGACAACTTGACGTTGATCGGCTCGCGCCAGTGATGTTGAAGAATAGACTTGCGCTCGGATCCTCCTGTCTTCCTTCCATGAGACGGCCACGACGAGGTCGGCTTGATGCTTGATGCTGACCGGTCGGATATCGTAAAGCCAGGTGAACGACTTGTCAGGGAAGGAGCCCCAGAGCCCCAAAGTCCTGGACGTCATCTGTTCATGGATGACTGCAACGAACTGGCCTAGGGTGTTGACTGCACTTTAGCGTTGACAATAGAATTGCTTCTATTGTGGAGAGAAGAGAGGAGAAAGGTCCCCTCGTCCCTGATGCTATCATACAAAGATGTGCGCGTCCCACTCTCTCGCACTAGGTAAGAAGGAGACGAGCCAAAGCTCGAATCCATGACAATGACTTCGGCCTTCGAAGCGGGCGGAAAAGGCTCAGATGACCGCCTGCGTATTCGGACACTCCCTGTGACGACCAGCGTCGTTGCACTGCACTATATACCCCGAACTAAACGCGTTTTCTACCAGCTTAGTGTTCTAACTCTAAGAATTTTGAGCGGGTTGGTAGGGATATCCGATTCTCACACTCAGTCTGGAGATGGCTAACCAGGCCGCAGCCGTAACAGGCTCTTTTGCTCTGCATCTCCTCACGGGACACAACTATGAGCTTCCGGACATCAAATGTGGGCTTCGATAGTTTCTTCTTGGCGGCAAGAGTCTCAGATTGGACTTGCTTTCGGTGTTTAGGGCGTTCAGGCGTTCCGATCAATGGCGGGGGGGTGATGTCGACTTACGTTAGAGCTCGGAATGCTGCCCTCGTTTCTGCTGACGACGGCGGTAGTCAAAGAGCGTGCGAAGCTCTCGTATGAGACGCTGTCATGCTCAGTTGCGAGGCGTAGATGGCCCGTAAGTTCAACCCAGGAGGCAGACAGTTGAGGAGCATGTCCTTGCGCTCCGTCGTCTGCATCTTGGTCTTGTCGGCCAGCGTGTTGATCCTGGCGATGAACGTGTTGATGCCATCCTGCCTGATGTCGAATATGAGGATCGCGAGGGTGCGGCTGGGCTGGGAACGCATCTGGGTATCGGGGCGACTTGATCCTGGCTTCAATTGTTTTTGAGCTGCGAAGCCTGTGGGCTGAAAGTTCGTGCCGTCGAGGGCGCTTGTATCAGGTATCGACTGTCGTTCACCGCTACTACCCCTGACAGCTGGTGATCTGGGAGTCGACAGCAGTCGCAGCCATCGGCTTAGGGTTGGTCGACCGCGGATGGATCAATGCCAGCCAAGGCTTCTTTCGTTGTAGGCCGAAGCCTGGCTCGCTCCGCTTGGCTTCCAGAATCTTCGGTGTCTGGCTTCGAAGAAGGTTGGCGTTCAACGTTGTTTGGGTCGTGTCACGGTTGCAGTGTCCACAGCCCCAGTTTCCAGCATGTTGTCGTTAACATTCCCGGCTTCTTTCAACGAATCGATGAAGTCGTCATCATCCCGCCGTGGTTCGACCTTGTGCCACGAGTACATCGTGTCGATGAACCTGTCCGGTAAGTGTTGTAGATCAATCTCCTTTCGCCAAACCCAAGATCGTGTCCGGACTCCGGAAGTGTAGAAAGGTAATGGTACTGGTTGATGTCTGTAGAATCTGGCTACGGAATAGGCTGCTTCACGTGATACTCCGGCATCCATGACGCGGGTATACCTACATATGTGTCCCGCATCTCTCCAGATCTACCTCCTAGATGTTGCTCCTTCAATCAACTTCTTCACTTGTGATCCTCACCTTGAAACACTGCCCTCTGTACGGGCGAGAAGAGGAAAGGGAGGATCATCCTAGGGCTGTCTTGAGGCTGCATAAGCCGCACCTCCGGTTCAGTGATCTTGAGACTTTCGCCGACGAGCACGCCAATGACGCACTCGGCAGTCCTGACGAAGGTGACAGGCCGTGGTCTGAGATATGTGAACAGTGGTTCAGGGTGGGCAACTACCGCGAACATGATCACTTCGCTTACGATATCGATAACCTTTTTGGCGGCAAGAGCGTGTTGTTACCTCCCGAGTCATGCTGACGAAGAACCCGTGGATCGAAAAGGGCCTAGTTGACGGGTCTGTTGGCACAGTTGAAGATCTCGCGTAGTGCTGGGGCCCTGAGATTGACCCTGACAAGAGGCCGTCGGCCGTTCTGATGGTTCGGTTCGATACGTACACCAGCCCGGCCTACTACAAAGATGATCCAGATCGTAGTTTCCCCTGACCGTCGCCTACGCCATCACGGTCCACAACTCGCAAGGCATGACACTCGATCGCGCCGTTGTCGACATCTCTTGCCGTTACTTCACACCTGAGTTGTCTTATGTGGCTGTCTCGCGCGTCAAGACGCTCGGCGGAATCATGTTCGATGCTCGTTTCGATCATCAGCCCCTTCGTGGCCAGGTCACAACAGCGACGGGTGCCTGTGCGATTGATGCTATATTGCACCAGGCTCATCATCTACCGGCGGATGCAGATGAGACTGATTAGTTGGAAGTTTCTGAGCCGTGGGTGGCTTCAATCTGGGATGGGCAACTCAGACTCGTGGCATAGGTAGTACATACACTGCAGCCATTTTGTCCGTAATGGGAGGATCTTGGACTCGATGGGTTACATTTCTGTAACTATTGGTGCGGGAGACGTGCGTCCCATGTGTTCTGTATTTGGTCTAATCAAAATTGATCGAGCTGGTAACGGAGCGAAGTCCATTGTCTTTAGCGAGAGATCTGTGATTGATAGTAAAAGAGTTTGGCGAAGCGAAGCGAAGCCATTTCTACACACTCGAAATCTCTATGGCTTAGTCATGAAATCTTGGCGAAGATGATTGGCTGAGTTGGCTCTCATGTGCTCTCGTGAACCTTTGTGAACCTGAGACAGCTCGGCTTCTGATTGGCCAAGCGCCGTCATCAAAAAGGATTCGAACCTCCAGCTTCGACCCGTCGCCCACGGCGTCGCCATATTGTCGTGTCGTGAAGACAAGGAGAAGGAAGGCATTCACTTTCTGGGGCATAAGGTACGTAGAATTGAAGGTAACATTACAATGGACAGCGAGTGAATGTAGCATTTTGCCACTTGAAAACTGCTGGTACCTCTATGTAGCATTGCGCCTTATGCAGTAAGTACATACCCCTCATCACGCTGCGACGCGATTGGCTGCAGCCCCTTGTCAGTGACCTGGTTGGCATCGGTATGTACATAGATATGTACCTACCTTTAGAAGTCATCTGCGACCAATGAGCGTCCGCAGTGCGCACAGAGTTTGGAGAGTTTTCAATCAATAAGAGGCCCGGTAGGTACGGAGTAAAGCTCCCCGTTGTCCGGTTTCAACTTCGTCTTACTGCTTTCTTTCTCATTGGTACCGTTCCTCTTCCGCTTTACATACATACATACTGCCCGACACTGAGCACTCTACGGTTCTTTTTGAGGCTCGCACTGTCGCGCCGCATCATGAAGACCGTGTACATACATACCAACAAATTCGATGTTTGTTGGGGATGGTTCTGCAAGAGCCTAGTCAAGTCATTGACGGCTTGTAGCTAATGAGCTCGCAAACGCCCCACTATACGCAGGTGCGTGCAGCTGGGCACATGTTGTGTGACGAATCGATTCAGCAAACAAGTAATTATCTGACTGACCGATACACAGATATGTAGATACATAGATAGCTCAATCCTACAGATTTCGGTTTCCATTTCTTTCCTGCCACCGATGTAAAAAGCGACATTTTCAATTTTCCGTGTCGTTTTTTTTATTTTCTTATCACTTTTTGTTCGTCACATCTCTCAGGACCAGCGCGACTTCACAAGCGAAGGAGGAAACCTCCTTGAATATGGCGTTGAACCGGCAAGATGAGGATATGCAACTCCGTTGTCTGTCTTTGATCAAGGTAGACATTGTCGGTGACTTTGCGGGAAAGGAGTTGTTTGCCATTCATGGCGACTCTTTGCTACTCCATTGCATCAGGAAAGCCAAAGTGGACATTGAAAGTACGTTGACTTAACATCTGCACAGAAAGAGGGAGAAAATCTTGATAGGAAGTGCTAATGAACATTGAAACTCAGTTGGATTTCAACTACTTCACGCTGTTTTCGCGGTAGAAGCTTTCATAGAGACACTGAATAAGCGAGGATGCAATTTCAATATTGTCTGGTTTTCTGACCACGAGAAACTTTGCATGCCTGAGGATGTTTCTCCGACGGCAAAGTGGAACTACTGCCTCACTCGAGCAATTATTGTCAAGCACTTGGAAAGACATAACAGTGACTGTGCAGCTGGAAGCACTTTCAGTGTTTCCATGCACAGTAGTTCATTCCAAAGATACTTGGACGAAAATGCCATTTACTTCTTTTTGAGTCTCGGCGGTCAAGACGACGAAGACTTGTCACATAACGGTGTCCAACACATGCAGTTGCTCCAATGGCTAAGCTCAAAGGGATACAGCATTGCGGCTCTTGACAGTCTTGAGATTTCTAGCTCCAAGGTTAGTCACTTTTTGCTTCAGTGTGTTGGCTAGTTTAAAATATTAGAGACTGAACGAAAATGATTAGGTCTATGCACGGGTACGATCACCGACAATGATGAAAGAAGCTATCGAATTGCCCGAAGTACAACAGATTCCGAGATCGAAATCAGTCAATGAATTGGAGTCCAGCTGCGATATGCTGTTGTTTGACTCCTCTCCATGGGGAGACGGACTACTATGCTCCGAACGGGATCGCGTCTCTCTCGTGGGACTCACCAACATATTACTGCAAGACGATAGGCAGCACATGAAACACTGTGTTGTAGCATATATTATTCATCTTTCGCTCCTGAGGCACCTGGACCTATGTCAGAGGTCGTGTACAGAGATCACTCTTCCTACGCTTGAGCAGAAGAGCATGGACGAATTCCTTAGGTCTTTCAACAATATTTGCACTTCATTTGTCGAAAATATGATACCTTCACGAAACTGGGATCTTTTTGATCTTGTTGATGGTCGAATCCTACGGCAAATATACGTAAATTTGGCGACTATATCGCTCCCAAGACTCATCATTGATGAGGTCCTTCAATATGCGAATGTCCTTCGCCAGTCAACACAAGTCGATCTGTCTCGATTCATACCGCAGTATGACATGGCGAGGACGTCGAGTCCCGCGTCTGCTCTCATAGACAATGGCACGTCTTGTTCAGTCTTAGAGTTCAGCCACCCTGTCCTGAACGCGTTTCTATCAGAAATGAGTCTCTCTACCCAGCGATCGATCACTTCGCAATCCACGTTCAAGATTTTCCGAGAGCTTTCGCATTGGCATAATGCGCGGATATCTATCGATAAAAAGCAGATACCAAAGCAGATGACCTCCTTGGCTATGAGGCGACACCAGAGACTCATGAATAACATCTTGGCATACTCCGCGAGTCTGACAAATGCTTCTGGGAAAACGATCAATCCAGAGACGATAGTCTCAGAGGTTCAAATGAAGCCTCCATCCAAGAAAAGCAACAAAGTCAATCGGGGCGTTGACGGCAAAACACCAAAACTGCCGACGTCGCATGAGCCCAAGCACAAAAAGCCTGCCGCATCCGGGGGTCGCCAGGCTGCAATGAAGGAGGCAAACTTGATCCAAGCACGTAAGTCGAACGAACTTTTGAAAAAGGCGTTGAGCTACTGGGACAGACTTTGTGGTCAATTCGAACATGAAACGGACCTGGATAGCCGCTATCGCAAAATTGTCAAATATCTTGCCGAGTTAGTTGATCAGGACATGAGCGTTATAAGAGCCGAGGCTTCTCTCTATCTTTGCAACTGTCTGGCTCTGATCATTCATAATGCAAGGAAAAAGAGCAAAAAGATTGATGGTAAGCACAAGATGAAGGCAAGCTATTGACAAGACAGTCACTCTAACTCAGTTAACTTAGAAATGGGCCTGATGGCCATCATCTGGTCTAAGCTCGTCGGCATTCGTTCCCTGCCGCTATCAAATGAAGGGGCAGATCTATTTAAGCTATTCGCTGCGGCAGTCAAGTTCCCTGCCTCAGTGGCCCCCGATGCGTCTCTCAAAGGGCGAAAACTTCCCTTCCGCCACATAATGGCCATTCTCGGGAATAAGTTGTCTATCCCGCTCAGCTCTCTTCATTTCCAACTTCAACACTGCGGGCCATACCTCGAGAGAGGGTTTGACTCAGCGCCCGATCCTCGAGTTCTGTTCAATCCAGATGCTTGGCAACGGAATGTTCTAGATGCTATTGATGCTAATCAGAGCTTATTCGTCGTTGCTCCCACTTCGGCGGGTAAAACTTTCCTCTCTTTCTATGCAATGAAGAAGGTTTTGCAGTCCAATGACGACGATGTTCTAGTCTATGTCGCCCCAACCAAGGCTCTTGTGAATCAGATTGCTGCAGAGGTTCAAGCTCGATTCTCCAAGTCCTACAAGAATGCCGGTTCGTCAGTATGGGCTATTCACACTCGAGATTATAGGATCAATAGCCCCAAAGGATGCCAAATTCTTATTACTGTTCCTCACATATTGCAAATTCTGCTATTACATCCGTCGAACTCGAGTGAGTCAAAGGCCTGGAGCTTGAGGATCAAAAGAATCATATTCGACGAAGTCCATTGCATAGGACAAGCGGACGATGGTGTCATATGGGAGCAGCTATTGCTTATAGCCCCCTGCCCAATCATCGCTTTGTCTGCAACGGTTGGCAATCCAGAAGACTTTAGGGGCTGGTTGGAGACTTCGGAAAAGGCAAAAGGGCATGAGTTGACAATGATCGCACATTCTTCTCGCTATTCTGACTTGCGAAAATTTGTCTACCATTTACCGATCGAGCAAAATTTTCAAGGCCTGAAGCCTGGTGAAGGCATACATATCCCAGGACTCGACGAGGTACAGCATGCTGCGTTGAGTTTTTCGCATGTTCATCCCGTAGCCACGCTGGTCAATCGGTAAAGCTACACCATTCTCAAACTTGAAACGTCATTTTAATATCATACTGATTCGCTGTGCTAGCAATCGGGGAAAACTGAATGACATCAACCTCGAGCCAAGAGACTGCTTCGTTCTATGGAAGTACATGTCGAAGCACCAGACCAAAGACTTTGGCATCAGCGACAACTTGAACCCTGAGCATTCCTTCTCTGGCATTATCAAGAAGTCTGATGTCACGAAATGGGAAGCAGCGTTGAAGCGAGTCATGGAGCGGTGGATCCAAGCCGCCGACTCCCCATTTTCATCGCTACGAGCTGATTTACAGTCACTCACTGCTCAAGGTGCGCCCGTCAACAGCAAGACACCAAAGGAGCCGACGTCGGCCAAAAGCATCGACTTAGGGACGGAGGCGTCGGATCTGCGCAACGCAGCATTGCCTCTCTTGACGGATCTCCATCGCCACGCGTCTCTTCCAGCCATACTTTTCAATTATGACCGAACATATTGCGAGAGTATCCTGTGCTTTGTTAACGACCAGCTCAAAGTTGCCGAAGATAAGTGGAAAGCTGACAGTCCAGCGTGGCAGAGAAAGATTGCAAAGTTTGAAGAGTGGAAGAGATCAGGCGTCAAAAGCAAACAGAAGGTCAATCGTACGGGCCCAAATCAGCGTCGCCAAGATGAGGGCGAACACTCCAAGTTGGATTCGATGCAAGACGAGGCTGATAAGGACATAAGTCGATGGGAAAGTTTCGATCCAGATGCACCATTAGAGATGTTCTCTTTCGCAGACAGGACGAAAATGCTTGACTCAGAATTCGAAATCCAGATTGAGCGGCTGAAGTGGCAGAACCTAAAGCCGGAAATACTCGGTGCTCTGCGTCGCGGTCTAGGGGTACACCACGCGGGCATGAATAGGGAGTACCGTCAAATGTATGTTTTCTATTTGTTTCACCACCAGTGTTTTGCCTTCGCTTCTCGACTATGCAGCTAATTTGTACTTGCAGTGTTGAGATGCTTTTTCGAAAAGGCTACTTAAGAGTTGTTATCGCGACAGGTACGTTGGCCCTAGGCATCAACATGCCTTGCAAGAGTATCGTGTTTTTCGGAGACTCGGTATTTCTTACGGCTTTAAATTACAACCAATGCGCCGGGAGGGCTGGCCGGCGTGGGTTTGATGTGCTCGGAAACGTTGTGTTTGTAGGATTGCGTCCTGAAAGAGTGTTCGAAATTATGTCGTCGAGGCTGCCCGATCTTCGCGGCCAGTTTCCCCTGTCGACCACCCTCGTTTTGCGTCTCATGGGCCTCCTCCATCATACGAATAATTCTCCCTACGCGGTGAGAATCATGAAATCGCTACAGGTACAAAGCCGTTTATTCCTGGGGGGCCCCTCGGACCAAATGAGCATCAAACATCACTTGCGATTTTCAATCGAGTATCTGCGAAGACAAGATCTGTTATCTGAACATGGCGCTCCTCTGAATTTTGCAGGCTTGGTAGGGCATCTCTACTTTACCGAAAACGCCGTCTTTGCTTTCCATTCCTTGCTGAGGGGCGGATACTTCCACAAGATCTGCAGGAACATCAATCGCACAAAATACGGGGTGTCGCAGCAGCTCATGCTCATTCTCTCTCACTTGTTCGGTCGCATACCCCTGCGAATGGCTGATGCCAAGGCCATAACGGACAAAGAAAATCGATCCCCATCCATTGTGGTGCTGCCCGCGCTTCCCAAGGCAGCAGAAGATATATTGACGGAGCATAACAAGGAGACACTCCACATATTCCGAAATTATGTTGGATCATTTGTCGAGCAACATCTCTATGATCAGCCTGACAATCAGCTTCCATTAACAAACTGCGCAATACTGAAGAAAACCGGGGTTGACACTCTCGAAGCATCGTCGTTCCTGGACATTGTCCCTCCAACAAAGCTCCGCTCGGCATTCGCTGCACTATCCGGGTTCACTGATGAGTTCGAGTCGATCCACGACCTGTGCACAACGGTCCGTGCTGGAGTCTTTCTCGAGGAATCTGCAGTACCGTATATTCCTTTATATCCGAATGACGATGCAAACATGCACTGGAACGCCTATCTTTATGACTTTTTCAAGCATGGAAGTTTGGAGGCACTGGTGCGATATAACGGCATCAAGCCTGGAGATGTGTGGTTTCACCTCAAAGATTTCTCGTTAGTCTTGGCTGCAATTGTAACAACACTGCAAAACTCTCACGGCAGTGCAGTGCAACAACAAAGTACTGGACCACCAAAGCCAGACGATCTGGAAGAATCATGGGATTCCGAGATGAAACCCGAGACAACATCTCAGGACGAGAAGACGTCAAGGGCGCAAGACAACGAAGGCGGCGGACCCGCTGGTGCATTGACAGAATCGGGTGCGGAAGAAGAAGGAAAAGAGACAGAGGAACAAGACGCCGAGGAGAGCTTGGCAAATATTTTGCTCGCATTCATGGAGTTGCAGTCGCAATTCAACGAAGCGTTCTATAAAGTCGGGGCATAGTTGTCGATTTCGTACGCGTTTTGGTTACTGATGAAAGTAGGACGACGCTCGATTGATTGAGTGATCAAGTGTTTTCCGTATGCTGTCTTAAACGCGCATGTTTTGAAGACTAAATAGAAAGGATTTGCAATACCATTTCACGTCTGATGCTGTGACGCGGCACACTTGTTAGTAATGAGATTAGGTCTCGAACCACACATGCCAGCTTTCATGCCTTCGTTGCCACCAACTTGATTGGAATTTGGAAGAAAATAAGCGGTGCGCTTGTTGGTTTGTAAACTTGAACACCATGAAACACGAAACACCGATGGCCGGACAAGGCGGGCGGGGCCATTGCGGACATCAACAATTCAGTGCCACTCCGGCACATGTGCATGCGCGTGAGTGGAGACTTCTGAATCCTGATGACGGGAAAGGAGCCCGAATCCTTGAACATTTCTTCGCAAGTTGCAACCGGAGAGTTGAAAAAGCGGGGATACAGCGGCAAGCCCGTATACTCCGTATACGCATGTACTAAAGATACATGTGCACTTAATACTGCTCCAGAAGTATGTACTCTATACGCACGGAAAGACCCCTACTGGGCCTGCGGCTCTACTAATTCATGTAGCTCTGACTTCCTGAGTCGTGCGCAGGATTGTACAAGTACATACTCCGTATAGGCACATTGCAATATGTATGTAATCAGGTCATTCTCCTGGAAATACCTACCCCGGCCAGTCGGTGATGCTTTGTTCTTGGTCGAGCGTGGCGTACCTATGTACCTAACCTACGGAGTATGTACCCCTTGCGCTACAATGGCTGCAGTCATCATGATTGTTCATTGTTCCAAGTTCTTAGTCTCGCGCCATAGTTGCCGTCGGAGGCGGAGCGCTGGCGCCTCCCCGTTTCTTCATTGCAGCGTCTTTCAAGCCTCAAGGTGACAATACTCCTGGCTCGTGTTTGCTTCGTTCACAGATCTCTTGTTTCGCACCATCGCGTCTCATGTTGTGCACAGGGCGCAACCACCAAAGACTCGAGTCACCATGCGGTGCGGTCTTTCTCCTTCTTTGACTTCAACACCTTTGGCCCCCTATACAAACGTGGCTTTGCAAAGGCATCAGCGGCGTTTTCAGCGTTCTGAAACGGCAAGGAACTCTGCGGCTTTGTCTGATGGCACCGGGCAGACCGCGCGTGGGACACCTACTTCGGTGAAGTTCGGTCGGCCAAACATAGAAAAGAAAACGTCGAAAAGAAAACGTCGCCATGCCTGGTTCTTCCTGTCCGCGACGGGTTTCTTTTCGTTACATCAACCCAGTTTCTCCTTCCTGATCAAATCGCACCTTTCTATCCCCTCTGTGTCGTCCACTCGCCTGCGATTTTGCGTTTCCTAGATTGTCCTTCGGTCGCGAGGTCTTCCCCGCAGCCCTCGATCCACTTTGGACGAAGCCAAGCCTGTGGTTCGCCATTTGCCTTCCTCCCAAAGCTTGAACAGCCCCGAGTCCCCAGACTTCTCCGAAGTCACAGCTCGTGTGCGCACTGCCTGTTTCTGGCTTAGTTGATCCTTCTGGTACTTTAGCTTCGGCCGTTTCGTCATGGTTCATTTCAGAATCATTCGACGTGTGGCGTATCACGATTCACCAGTCTCCAGCGTCCACGAATAGCACTGACACCATCCACCAGTTCAGCCACAACGCGCATCCCGCTCACCAAAACTCTCTCAGGGCCCCCTACCGGAAGCTTCCGTCCGTCTCGTCGTCAATTCAAGTGCATTTTCAAGGTAGCTACTTTTACATAATATCTGCTTGTGTTCGGGTTATATGAGAATCCCGGTCACGTTCTTTTATTCATGCAGCCCTCGCCTCTGGGTGCCGTTCTCTTCTCCTCATCCTCGTCCTCGGTGTCTCGTCGCAACGAGCCTCTCCGCCACGATCCATCGACTGAGACAACCTCACGCATAGCATTCGATCGTGTCTGAAAGCCTCGGCCGGCTTACATTTTGTCTCGATGACGACCGAGACAATCCCGCAATGAATTCGTCCCTAACCTCATTTTTGTTCGCCATCTTTTTCGTCTCCGTTACTGCGACCAAGCTTCTTCGCCTTTATCTCAACGCCCACGGGTTTCCTGTTCTAGTATTTGTCGTTTGCCTCCCGGCATTTTTTCTCGCAGACGTCATCTTAATCAGTGCTGTCTGGGCCCTGGTATGTCGAAAGAATGGCGGATTGGGTGGTCTCTTTGGGTTTGCGGTGGGATGCGTGATTTGGTAAGTCGGCGACCAGAAATTCTTATAGTCCATACGTCCATCCGGATGATGCTGACAGTATATTTTTACTTAATCTCAGTCTCGTGACCCTTGGAGCGGCATCATCTCAGTTGGGGTTTTACTATCACACGGGAGGCGAGCTTGATTGGGGCGATGCGACCAAGTTTGCCTTCAGTGAAGATGGCCGCAAAGTTCTACTGAGCGAAGGCGCCACTCCTCTGTCCTTCGCCTGCGCCATACTTTTACTTTCCTGGATCGTCAAGTCACGGCTATCCAAGCTTGTCAGTATAGTCGTATCATCTGGTGCAGTCCATGCACGGTCAGGTTCGTCTCGATAATTCCTTCTCCGCCTATTCCTGAGGAAAGAAAAGCTTGAAACTGATAGTTGCTCATAGCACTGCGATGGGTCGCGACAAGGACATACTCGATTTCAAAGTCCAATAAAGCCGAAACAGAATCGTCCCTTCTGCCCACTCGCGAATACGACTCCGATTCCGACTTCCTTGACGATTCTGATGACGCCAACACAGACATTACACACCACGAAACACCTGGCCAATCTGGTAACGAAAATGTTGGTGGTCGCGCGATCTATTGCCCTCGTTTCGTTACAGGAGGATATACCATGTTGGTCCTGCTCGCCTTACTCTGTATATTTACCATCTTCAACCATGACCGACCTTATGATCGCATGTTCACCACGCTGCCGCTGCCTCTCCTTGCTATTTTTGCTCCAAAATCGGTGGAGTGCTCATCGAGTTCGTGGCCTTTGCCGGCGCTTATTGAGAAAGTGAGATGGGAGAAACAGAATGGGAACTACAAGGGGTGGGCGCCAGGCTCAGCCAACGAGGTCATCGAGAACTACAGGCAAAGAGTGCCGGATTGGCTGCCATCTGACCTTCCATATGGGTTCGCTCGCTGGAGTCAAGATTCCAAGTCAGAAGATGTACAGACGCTACTTCACAATACTACTCTCTCACATGCCGATGGATGCGCTGATCCACTGATACTGGACCCATACTATAACCCAGCAAATGATCCCATGAAGATCACAAACTTGGACAACCCCTATTTGGAACCACTACAACAGATCATGCAAGAGCGATCCGTGAAGATCAAGCATATTGCTCTGATTTTGATGGAGAGCATGCGGGAGGAGCTCTTCCCGCTGCAGCAAGGCACGGGCTTTCACGACTTGATTCTTAAATCCCACGACGAACTCGATCACGACGACATCAATGAGCTACTATCGCATATCTCACCCAACTCTGAACGCATCACTGGCCTGGAAGGCAATTGGATGGGTCAAAATGGCACAAGTTTTGGCAGGCAATTTTCAGAGTGGAACGACGAGACGAAACCAGGATTTGGCGGAATCAACATTCGGGGCGCGCTTACAACGAGCAGTGTTTCAACAAAATCTTTGGCGGCGGTCCATTGTGGCACATGGCCATTAGCTGTGGACATGTTTGAAGAGTCAGAAGCAGAAAGTTACCAACCTTGCCTACCACAAGTCTTGGAGCTATTCAACAGAATCAAAGCAAAGACTTCAAGCGATGATTTTCGTGAGCAGCAATGGTATCCTGCCTTTTTTCAGGCCGTTACCGATGGATATGATCGGCAGGACAAATTCGACGACAAGATGGGGTTCAAACATATCGTTAATAAGAATCGTATCAAGCAAGACGCGCTCGCCAATCCCGAGTTAGAGGAAATCAATTACTTTGGATTCCCGGAAACTGCGCTCAAGTCGTATATAACAGATTACATCACGAATGCTACGGCGAACAATCAGCGCATGTTCATGTCGCACTTCACGAGTACGACCCATCACCCGTGGGCGACTCCAAAATGGTTCAACGCGAGCGAGTACATGGGAACAGCCCACGGATTGATGCAAACGCACAAGGATCTCAACAGCTACCTCAACACCGTCCGATTCACTGATGCGTGGATTGGTCAGCTCATGCAGATTCTCGACGAACAAGGCATTTCCAACGAGACTCTAGTCGTCTTTGTCGGGGACCACGGGCAAGCGTTCAAAGAAGATATCAGCAAGACGGGCACATATGGGAACCCACATATCAGCAATCATCGAGTCCCTATCACCTTTCGACATCCGCAGCTACCTCGCGTGCAACATCAAGTCAATGCAACCTCTCTCAGCATCCTGCCTACCATTCTCGACCTTCTCGTGAGCACCGATTCACTAAATCCAAAGGACACGGCCGCAGCGGCAGATCTCGTTCAGGACTATGAGGGCCAGTCGCTCATACGACCGTTCAAAACCACGCACAAGGGACGACGAGCATGGAATTACAGCCTTGTCAATCCAGGCGGTCGCATGCTGACGATTACATCATCCGATACCCCATGGAGGCTGGTCCTTCCCTTGGATAAGAAGACGGAGTACATTTTTTCGGACCTCGGCAGCGACCCAATGGAATTAGAACGTGTGCTGGAATGGTCCTTGAGCAGCTTGGCGTCTACAGTCCGTCGCAAACACAGCGAGGAAGCGGCAGCCTGGCTGCGTGAAGCCGAGAAGGTGGGTCTCTGGTGGGCATCGGAGCGCAAAAGACTTTGGAAATACAACCCGTCATAAGCAGGCAGATTGTATTCCAGGGGGTTTTGCTGCTAGTGTCGCCATGATCCTACTGTTTTTCTTGGATATGTACATACTTTGGGTATTTCGGGGGACAATGCTTGCATGGGGTTTAGTATACCTGATTTGGCATGGAATTCCTTGCGCATCTAGATTCCCACTTGTCGTTGATCAAGTTTTGTTTTCTGGGCGTCTCTCTTTTCTCGGAAGCCTCTTCTCGGCGAACTGGCTGAGGTGTATTTGTATGAACAGCAAGCATTTCTGCAGATTGTAGTATAGCTGGGGTATTGAGCCAAAGGCCAGTCTCTATTGTACATCAATTACTTACAATCACCATATTCCGTAACAACCTGTTCTATGTGTTGCGCCTGATGGATTCGAGCATTGGGCTCGGACTCAGGTACATACCTTCGCGTGCGACCCCCCTTTTGTATAAGCTTGTAGAACGCACGCCCTAATAAGCCTGGACGATTTTCTAAGCTTAGGAATGTGCGCTCAAGCTTAGGGAAAGTGGAAAGCTCATAGGGCTAATTTATTTCATGGGACCCACTAAATTGTACAAGCTTGGACTGTCGACAAGCTTAAGAATGTACGCCGAAGCTTCTGGGTGGCTACAAGCTCAGGAACGGTCGGCCTTATAGAGGAGTGATATTTGTGAAAAGCTTGGGAACGCCTAAGCCTGTAGGCCCGGCAGCCCAAGCTTGTCGTTTTTGTTTGAGTAACCGGCAGCGGGTCAGCGGCTCTACAGCGCCTCGTCCCCCCCATTGTGAGACTTCAGCGCTGTGAGCGCGCTGGAAGGACAGCCTCCGAAAACATTGCGCTGCGGGCCAGCGGCACCACGACGCATCGCCCCCCCTATAATTGTGAGCCTTCAGCGCTGCGAGTCCAACAGAACAAAGAGCTATGGATGGATAAAATAAGTCGGACCGGCAAGTGTGACGTAGACACTTGAATTCTATATCAGTAGGTATGTATTTTAATGGCAAAGGCGGCAGTACCATCTCACTGTGAAGTCGGCTGGTTCATACGATGAATGGCATTGGCAAGGTCTTACATGTTATGATTCCGAAGGCATCGCTGG